>PVLD010015476.1:0-48362 GCA_004027595.1 Dinomys branickii | reverse complement strand
AGATATCAATGGATAAAGCAACAACTACTGTTGAGACCATATCACCTTGTCTATAGATTAGTTGTGATTGTACTATTTTCTATGATAATGGGTGTCTGTTTGTCAATATGTTTTTGTACTTTTATGTTTCTAAAATAAAAAAAATTAAAAAAAAAAAAGAGTCATCAGAGGACGACTCAGCTCCCTTACACTCCTGAATCGGTTAGGGTGAGAGTTCCGGGTCTCCATGTAGGTAGGGCCAACGCCCCTGTCCAGTCAGAAGTGGCTGTAGAAGATAAAACTTCCTCCTTCAGCTCCCCTCAAAGGTTTTCTGGGATTAGAGGTCTCAGGGGGAATAGTACAATTAGAAATGAAGAAGCTAAATAAGTCACTCCTTCCCCACATTTAACTGTGAGCACCACCTTAAAGGTCACCCATGCTTCCATCCTCTTAAAAGAGTAACAGAATAAAATAAGGAAAGCCTAAGAGTTCACCGTGTCCCAGGTGGCAGCACTGACGCTGGTGAGAAATCCAGCACAAGGCACCCAATGTTAGAGGTATATGGGCTTTAAACTGTAAAAGCCTGAGTATCACAGGCCTTTCTGCCCTTTTCCCTTTCCTCTGTTCCTACTGCTGCCTTCCCTGTGCTCAGCAACAAACATAGCTACTTGCTACTTGCTACTCGCTACACAGTTGATGTTTAGCAATTTTTTCCTCGCCATACACAAAAACCTAGACTAGTTTGATATAGGGAATGAAACTCCCAACCTGAATGATATCTGGGATGAGTTCATATTCTCTAAAATCAAAGAATGAATTTTAGAAACAACGGAGGTTAATAGCAGAACTTACCGAGGGAAAGAAAGCTTCTGTCTGAGAGAGGGACAGAAGGAGGCCCGAGTGGGTTGCCAAGAACCTGTTTTTCCTAGGGATTTATAGAGCAAAACCACGAGGTGAAGCGGGTCCAAGGTGGGGGGGATGGTAAATCACAAGGTGGCCATGAGGTGGGACAAAACTATGGTCAGCCAATAAGAATTGTTCAGGTAAAACTGATTAAATTGGGATCAAATGGGGAAACAAGTCATGTAGCAAGCAAGCATGAACACAGAACAGGGCTTTTCCTGGAAGACATTGGGTCAGTGACCTCTATTTAGAATATCAATCCCTGATGTCCATCCCTAGGGAGGTATGTAAGTGCATTTGTTTAATATATTGTCTTGAGTTCTGGCCCACAGCAAATATGTTTCCACTTGCAAGGTATCTTGTCTCCCATATCGGCTCCTTTGAGGGAGTGGCCCTATCTGACTGCCTATAATATTTCTGACTCAATATAACCTCCTCTGAAGAAGTAACCTGAACTGCTGTGAGGGAATAATAAGCAACAAATGCTCTGGCTTCTTCAGGCTGAAGAGGGTCATAGCTGTTGATCTGCAGCCTCCAGAGGGTCTATCTAAAGGCCCTTGATAGACACCAGGTGTTTTCATCTTGGGTAGGTGTCTAGCTTTAAATCTGGAGGAGACAAAGCCAAAGAAACAACTGAGTATGCATGGGCCAAATAATACGATCAGCAGGATTATTATGAACATAGTCAACAAAGATTTCACCAAGAGGACGTGGGAGTGGGAGCTGCTCTTCTCCCCAATCCCCGGGGGTGATCTTGGTTTCCCGTAAAGAGGATAAGCTCCGAGCTATGAACTCCGCTAGCAGAACACTAGTTCCAGGTGTAAGTGAGGATATTTCAAAAGTCTGATGAAAAGTTATCACTGTATATCCTGCCTTCCTTGTCCCATTTTCCTTGAAGGAGCTATCATTGCAGAAAAGGATCAAATCAGGATAAGTAAGGTGTATAGGTGCATGTGTAATAAGTCTTTCCTAGCTACATAGGTATGGAGAATTACTTGTCCACAGTCCTGTCTATCAGCCTCAAGTTCCTCCTTTTCTGGAAAAAGATAGCAGGGTTTAAGGAGGCGCATGTATTTATTTGAATGGCTGGTCCTTCTAGAAGTAGAGCCTGGTATTTAAGAAGTCAGTTGTCTGACAGCCAGAGGCTCTCTTTGGAAGAAGGAAGCCCTGCCACTATGTGAGGCGTATGTACAGTGAGATCTTTGCCTAAAGTCAGCTTGGATGCGTCTGGCACCAAGAAAGCTACAGCTGCCAGAGCTCTAAAGCAAGAAGCACAACCCTTTGCTACAGGGTCTTATTCATGACTCATACCCTACAGGCTGTTGAGTGGATCTCTGATCGTGTGTAAGCACTCCCAAAGCCATACCTGGCCTCTCATCAACATATAAATTGAAATAGTGTGCTGTGGGGAGGCTTAGGGCTGGGGCATTTAGGAGCTCTTGTTTAAGCTTCTGGAATGAAGTTTGGGAATCAGGGGCTGACTGAGTAATGAACTTATCTTTAAGAATAATTTGTCCCAGCCGAGCGTGGTGGCACATGCCTGTAATCCCAGCACTTGGGAGGGTGAGGCAAAAGCCTCATTCAAGACCAGCCTGGGCTACAAAGTGAGCTCAAGGACAGTCTGAACTGCACAGGGAGACTCTGTCTCAAAAAGACAAAAGAATAATTTGTCCCTCTACTGAATTAGGGTCTAGAGAAGAATGCTTCATCAATGCCTCTTGTAAGTGATCTAAGAAAGCAGAGGGTGTTTCTTTTGTTTGTATTTTCATTGTAATCACTTCTCGGCCTTTTGGCTAAGATCAAGTGTATTTTCATTGTAGTTCACATAGGAATTTATTTCTGCTGTTATTTTTTAGGTTTTGTAAGCAAGTAAACAGTTGACATTGAAAATGTTGATATACGTACTCAGGAGGCTGAGGCAGGAAGATCATTGTGAGTTTGAGACCAGCCTGGGCTACCAAGTGAGCTCAAGGTCAACCGGAATTGCAGAGCGAGACCATCTCAAAAAGAAAAAAAAGAAAATGTTGATATGTATTCTAAATACCCATTACATATTAAAATTTTAATATTTTATTTTATCGATATTGGGGGCTGGGGATATAGCTCAGTGGAATAAGCTTCTGCCTAGCAAGCGCAGGGTCCTGAGTTCGATCCCCAGTACTGCCAAAAAAAAAAAAAAGTGATAAATTTATTTTATCGATATTTTCCTTTTTTTTTTTGGTCTTTTTGTCTTTTTGAGACAGGATCTCGCTATGCAGTTCGGGCTGCCCTTCAGCTCACTTTGTAGCCCAGGATGGTCTCAAATTCACAACGATCCTCTTGTCTCACAGCCTTTGGAGTGCTGGGATTACAGGCATGTACCACTATGCCCAGCTTATTTTCCTGTTAAGCACACATTGTTTAGTAAAATTCATAAAATTAAAATTTATAATTAGTCAACAGAAATACTTCTAAAAAATAAACATGGCCATTATATGCCCTCCCCCCATTATGCACCTTTAAAAAAAAATTTGCCCTGAAAAATATCAAATACTCCCTCTGCTGGACAACATCTCAATCTTGAGCTGAGCCTGCTGTGTCAGACTTTTTACTTCAAGGTCTGGGCGTAGGTAGAGAAGTGAGTTGATTGCCCTTTAAAAGGCGGTAACTACAGTAGCTTCGGGTTGCCATGGAGACAGGTGTACACAGAGGGCCCGCGGCAGACAGCATGTCCTCCACAGTTCACTCTGCAGGTGGGAAGAAGGTTCTTGGGGTGGAAAGGGAGTGGGAGCTCTTCTTCAGTCCCTGGGGATGCTCTTGGTGGATTCAGCTGGTGGGGCCGGGGCCAGGACGGGGCTACCTCTCTCTATCCCTGCCCTTCTTCCCCTGGCTTCTCCCTCTGTAGGCCCCATAGCCAAGGACCACCTGCCCTCAAGCACGAAGCATCCGCCCCGGCCGGAGGCCAATGCTGAAGCTATCGATTTCCTCAACTCCCTGAGTGAGCTACCCGGCGGAGCAGGGAGGGTGGCAAGTCCCAAGAGGGAACAGAAGGCCCAGATGGGCCCATCGCTCAGCTCCAGGCTCCCACAGCTAAGAAAAGGCCGAGACCTAATGTTGCTATTCTTCCTGGGATGGCCATGGGACTCGGAAAAGGGGTCTTCACTCACTGCTCCCGCTGATGACAGGGAGGGCAGGCGGGCCACCCAAAGTGCATGGGGCTGGGCCCAGAGCAGAGGCTTACCTGTCCCCAAACCAACCCAGGGCCGCAGGAGCTGCAAATGCTGTTTTTCTCTGAGACACTGGTCATGGTCTCTGACGCCGGGGAGCCTCAGGGAGAGCTGACCATCGAGGTGCAGAGCGGGAAGTACAAGGACCAACAGGGTCTCATGTCACACTGCCTCTTCGTCCACGCTGGGAGCCATAGCGTCATGGATAAAACCATTTGTGGAAACTCTGTCCTGGGTAGAATTTGGGCTTCTTGGTGCCTGTCACTCTCTATCCTCTCCATTCCCAGAGTCTTTGTTCCCAGGAGCCCCGCCCTTTGACTTGACTGGGATAGGATGAGACACGGGATGGGGGTGGGGGCCGCGGACAGGAAACAGAGGCCATTCACAGCCACAGATCCAGCGACGCCAGCCTTTTCCTTCCGCACTCCAGGCTATCTCTCATGGAAACTGGAGCCCTTAGAACAACACAGTCATGAGTTCATCAAGGTACCTCCTAGGGGTCCCCAACCCTTGTTCCTGAGTCAGGGTGAGATACCAAAGCTCCTGTGAGGGATGGAGGGAGGGGCCCAGTGGAATAGCACATCTACTGTCTCCTGTCACCCTGCCACCCCGCCATTTACAACTCAAGAACCCATTCATCTGAGACAATGAGGTCAGCAGCAATTGCTACTGCAGATGTTCTCCTTACACACAAGCGGAGCCCAGTCCTCCTCCAGCCCCCACCTGGGTGTCTCCTTGGGAGCCCTGTCACTGAACTTTCCAGAGCCTAGTGGCTCCCTCAGGGCCTCACAATTTGTCTCTGCATCCCTTGCCCCCAGCCCCTGCCTCTTCACCAACTTGTGGAATGTGGCCTTGATCTGTCTACACACTGGAAACCACTTGTGCCTAAGAACCTTCCCAGAGTTCATGCCCACCTTTAAAACCTGTGTCCTGAGAAGCACTGCCTTTTAGCTTCAAATTATACCATCATATGGCCAAGCTTTATGGTCTATGGAAGGCTTTCTTGTTTTGTTGCTGTCCTTAAATCATATCCTTCAAAGCTCAGGACTAGGGATTTGGTTCAGTGGTAAGACATTTGCCTGACATGCTGAAGGCCTTGGGTTCAGTCCCCAGCACTAGAAGGAAGGAAGGAAGGAAGGAAGGAAGGAAGGAAGGAAGGAAGGAAGGAAGGAAGGAAGGAAGGAAGGAAGGAAGGAAGAAGAAAGAAAGAGAAAAACTTTAAACCTCCAAGGAGCCCATGATTCTCCCCTGCATGTCCTGGCCCTTAGTTCCCCATCCTCCCCATGGAGCGGAAGACGAGTCTGCTGAAGAAGAATGACCAGCTGGCCATGATCAGAAGCTTCAGGGAGGGTGAGGTAAGGGCAATGGCCAGGCGGGAGCTGCTGTCACATCCTCTTCCGAACCACAAGCAGGACCTGGGTTGGATGAGGCTGAGACCAGGAGCCTGGACCAAGGACTCACTAAAGGGCCATGTGCCCCCCACCCAGCTTGCCCACCCTTCCGCTTCCTGCTCGAGACCCCTCACCCAGATCTTTCCTGAACAGGAAATGAAAACCAGCAAGACTTCCTTCTCCTGGGACTCAAACAAGGGCTTCATCTCTGAGGCTGCCAACCTGGTGCTGCTGCGGGTGATGGCCTGGAGGCAGATGGTGCCCAGCAATGCCCGCTTCCTGGCCCTGGACACTGAAGGCAAACTCTGCTGCTCTACCTATGTATGAGGTCTCCAGGGCAGGGGACTTGTCCTGGGCGCCAACTAGAAGGGAAATAATGGGTGCTGACGTGGGCAAGAAGACAGCCATGGAGTAGAAAGCGAGTCAAAGTGTGGGTGGGAGTGAGACGTCCAGGTCAGGAGAAACCAAGAAGAAAATCTGTCACAGAGATTAAGTGAGGGGCAGGAGGAACAAATGGGGACAACTGAGCGAAGCAACCCTTTTTGCACAAGTTAGTGCTTGAAAAATAAACATGGTGAAGGGCTGCTTTGAAAGACATCACACAGGCTTCACACATACTAGTGCTCCAGCACTTACTTAGATCCCAGGGCCTTTTATATTTGTTTGTTTGTTTGTTTGAGATAGGGTCTTGCTATGTAGCTTAGGTTGGTTTTGAATTCACTATGTAGCACAATCTGGCTTTGAACTCCCTCTGATCCTCCTGCATCAGCCTCCCAAGTGCTGGGATTATAGACATGTGCCACCAATCCTAGCTCAGTTTGTCTTTCTTTGACAAATTTGTAAAATACATTCTAGTCTTGTGCATCACAAACAGAACCCATAGCAATGTGTTTAACGTAAACAAGCACATGTCATTTCTCCTCAATTTTCTTGAAAACATCTGTTCAGTGTTAGGTCTTTTTTCTCCATTAATTCTCCACTTAATTGTGACAACAGTTGTACAGGTCTGAGACTACCACAAACCTCAGTCCAGTCTCACCCTCCAATGCCTCACTGCCTCCCCTACCAGCCCCAATCCTCTGTCCTCCCACTGTCCCTCTCCATACTGACCCTCATCCCTGTAAGAGAATCTAGAAACACCTGGTCACTGAGATGCCACAGGGAGAGGGTAGACAGGGTAAGCTGGAGCTGGTTGGCTGTGAGGGGTCCCCAATTTAGCTTGGGGGGTGCAACTCAAAACTTGTGACACCTGTGAGTCTGATCAACCAAAGGCTACTTGTCACTGGTGAATAAACAATGAAGACATGAGCAAGAGGAAGAAGGAAAGAAGGCAGAGATGGGGGGAAGAGAGGGAGGAAAAGGGGAGGGAAGGAAAGAGAAAGGGCCAGGTTGAAATGGGAAGACCTTGGTGACCCCCACCTCAGCATTCTCCATTTGGTGGCTGCAGCAAAACCTAGGCTTCCAGACAATCCAGGTGGACCGCCAGCAGGCCCAAGCATTCATCGTGGAGCAGACTGTGCACTCAGAGGAGGGCATCCCTGTGTCCTGTCAGTTCTACCTGCTCTCTGATGGGTGAGCCACTGTATATGTTGGGGGGTGGCACCCGGGACTGTGTTTGCTTTCCATTGTTGTGACAGAGTATCTGAGAACAAAAAAACTAAACAAAAACCCAAAAAAGGAGTACCTGAGAACATCGATTGGAAGGAGGAAAGCATTGTTTGGGCTCATGGTTTCAGAGGTTCCAGTTCATGGTTGGTGGGCTCCATTGCTTTTAGGCCATGGTAAAGCAGAAACATCATGGCACTAGGGCATGGCAGAGCAAAGCTGTTCACTTCATAGCAGCTGGGAAGCAGAAAGGAAAAGAGCCAGAAAAGAAGGGGCAAGGGGCCAGATTCACCTTAAAAGGCATGTCCCCTTGACCCACTTCCTGCAACTAGACCCCATCTCCTAACTGCCAATAAGTTAGTTCGTTCATGAGGTTAGGTTATCATCCTCAGGATCAAACCCTCAATACATGAATCTTTGGGTCACTAAGATATGTATATTTAAGCTATAATAGGGGCCAAGGGGACAGTGTGGTGTCTGAATACAGGAATCCACCGATGAGGAAGGAACATGGCACAAAGGGGAGATCGGCTATTCCTGGGAACATCACCAGGAAGAGTTGTGATTGAGATTTAGGAGTCCCCTACTCTGCCCACACCTTTCACTCCTTCATTCGCTGGCTCCTTGAGAGCCTGCCACATCTTCTCACCAGAAAACCCTGCCTGGCTGAGGAAGTACCTGCCAACCCCACAAAGCCTGGGGCACAGGAGAAGCAGTGCTCAGGCTAGGGAAGTACTGAAAATACCACGTTTCCAGTGGCTGGACATGTGAGCTAGCCAATGTTCTGGAGCAGTGCCCTGGCACCCTGCCAAGCTGTCACCAGCACTGCACTGCACTAGCACCAAACCTGGAGAAAATGCCAGTGGGGGAGAATTTGTTTCTTGAAATTTCAGAAGAAGTTTCAAATGAGACATTGCACTGGAGGACAAAAAACAAGAATGTTGTTGGCTTTTTTCAGTTCATATCTTAGCATATTGCTACTCATTTGAGTGTCTCACACATAGCAGGAGGCCCTGTGAATTTTATTTTTAGTGTCTACATCTGAAGGTCTCAGCACTTTTTTTTATTTACTTGTTTATTTTTGACAGCAGAGGCCCCATGCTTGCTAAGCCCTCTGTCATGATCCGGAATGTGATCCAGGAACTTGAAAGACAAGAGGGGGAGGCCAAAGTAAGGAGAGGCGTCCAGGACAGCCCTTAAGGGGGCGCTGTGGTGTTTTAGCGGCCCAAAATCCCAGTCTGGATGCTTAAGTAACAGCAATTTGTATAGCCAGGCCTGGTGGTGCAGGCGGCCTGTAATCCCAGTACTCTGGAGGCTGAGGCAGGAGGATGGCTGTCAGTTGGAGATCAGCCTGGACTACAAAGTGAGCTCAAGGCCAGCTGACCTGGCATGACGAGACCCTACCTCAAAAAATTCTGTATGTGTGTGTGTGTGTGTGTGTGTGTATATATATATATATATATTTCCTCAGAGTTGCAGGGATGGGTCATAATCAGCAGAGTTGACCTGGGGCAGTCTCTCTTCCTAGATAGCCACCTCCTGCCTGTGTCCTCCTGCGGCCTTTCCCCTGTGTGCAAGTGGATAGAGAGCTCTCTGAACATCTCGTCCTTCTCTTATACGAATGCCAACCCCTCCTGGTTAGGACCCCACCTTTGTGACCTCCTGTAACTTAAATTCCCTCCTTCAAGGCCTATCTCCACAGCGGGGCCTAGGGTTTGGCACCGTCCCTAACGGGGGGTGGAGGAAGCCTCAGTCTGCCTTCTTCCTTGTTCTCCAGGCACCTGGCAAAGAGAGTCCAGGTGGGCTCCCCGGGTAGCTTCGTTGTCACCAAGATGCCCATCTTGAGGGAGAAGGGTGAGTGCAGCCCAGGCTTGGGGCGGCTGCTGGGAGGTGAAGGGGGCAAGGGCGTCTCTGCCCCCGGATTTAGCAGCATGAGTGTGCTGGGGAAGCCCAGGACCTGAGAGGAGACCTCAGCCACCAGCCAGCCCTGACCCAGAGCCAGACAGGGGTGGACTTCTGTTGCTAGGAGCCCCTTCCAGCAACTCGGCCCAGGTGGACTGAATCCTGAGGTTTGATCCCAGCCGGTGCCTTCTGACTGGGCGTTCTGAGACCTCTATACTGAGGAAGGTTCTGGGCTGCAGGGGTGGGCAGCCCTCCTCCTTCCCCACGCAGATGAGATGGAGCCCCCACCCGTGTTCCACAAGAAGCCCCTAGTGTGGGAGGAGGACCTGGAGCTCTACTCCAAGTTCCTGAACCGTAAGGTGAGGGGGTGCTGGGGCCAGGCTGGAGTGCCCCCCCCCCACTCATCTCCCTGTGCCTGACTGCAATGCATACCCCAGAGAGCGGGCGCTTGGAGCTAGGGTGGGGCTCCACCCCAGGCCTGGCTCAGGACCCCCTGCTCCCAGGAGCAGCTCCGGCTTGGCCACGCCAGCTACCTGCGGCACCACCCCGACGCCCTGGCTCTGGTCTCCGACTTCCTATTCTTCCTGCTGGTGCACCAGCCGCAGGACCCAGTCACCTTCGCCGCGAAGTTCTTCGGCTTCTTCTCCACCAACCGCACGCCATCCCCAGCCTTGCGCTCCTCCCACCCCCCCTGCCCTTTCCGCCCGCTGGACCCCAAGGATGGTACTGACTCGGGGACTGGCTAGGCGGCCCCAGATCCTGCGGCGGGGGGGCGGGGGGGGGCGTCCCGGCCGCGGTTCTGCTGTGCCAGCAGAGACTGTCCTTGGCTGGCGTCTGGTTCCGAGTCAAAAAATACATAAAATAGGAACTGTTATTGAGCGAGTTTCAGTCTTTCTTTCCAGTTTCTCCTTTCGTCATTATAGCCACTTTACAGAAATAGAAGCCTTAGAGGTGGGCACGTGAGGAAGCAGGACACGAACACCCACTCCCACTCTGAGTCACCAGGTAGCGCGGAAGGAGGGCGGGGCCTTTGGCACTCAGAGTCAACACCGACACCCAGGCCTTGTTCTGCACCTCTGCGCCGAGGTCTTCTGTTCCCCCCGACACTCAGGAACCTCAAGCTGCGCAGAGAGCCCTGAGTCACTGGCTCCTGGAGAAAAAGGGTGTACAAGCACCTCCTTTAGGTCCTTTGCTTGATGCCAGCGCTGGCCAGTGGCTTGTGCGTGCCTCACGTTCCCTTGGCGGTACTGGGGATTGAACTCAGGACCCTGCGCTTGCTAGGCAGACGCTTATTCCACTCTCACGTTCCCCTGGGACGGCTAGTAAAGGGATACAGGCTCTGTCTCTCCATCTATATATTCATCTGACGTGCTACTGCGAGGGCGAGCTCCACAGGTTTGACCGCTAGTGGCACAAGTCTGGGGTGTGGGCGGTGTCCTTGACTCAGGAAAGTAATAGAAACCGAGACCCCACACGGAACCAGACCAGACCTTCTAACACAACAGCAGTCTTTACTGGGGGAAGCGGCGCAGGGGGGTAGCGGGCTGCCTGGCGGACCAAGGCAGCAGCTAGCTGAGCAAAGCGTGCGTGGGCTTTTAAACTCTTTCTCCGGGTGGGTGTCAGCAGGCCAGAATAGCCGGAGCGGGGGTGGGGTGGGGGTGATGGTGGTGTCCGTGGATTAGAGCAGTCTGAGCAGGGTGGATTGGGCCAGAACAACCCGAGTGAGGTGAGCGGTTTGTCAGAGTCCTGCCAAAGGGGATGAGGGCAGGTTTGGCTTTTGTGGCCGAGGGGAACTTAAGTGGGACAGATAAGAGAAGGAAAGAAATATTGAGAGTTAAAGTTTTCCTATGAGGGGGGCTGGCTGCTTTGTGACTTATCAGAAAGGACCCAAGGAAGTCTTCGGGAGAACCATCCAGAGTTGAGCATTGCAGAATTTTTAAAACCTTTTATTGTCCCCCTCCCTTATTAAAAAACAACACATGTTTACAGGTAAAGAGAGAAAAGCCAAGATGACAAAATCAATCCAATCTCTACTTAGAGGCAGCTACTCCTAATATTTTGACAAGCCCCTTTTCTTTTCTCTGTGTGAACCCACTTGCTACTCATTGAGCATTTACTCATTCAAGCATTTTCCACAGAGTAGTCTGGTCTTTACAACTCCCAGGGACTTTATTTTAACAAAAATGAAATCATAAATAGAGTGTACTGGGGCATGCCTATAATCCCAGCATTGGGAAGCTGACGCAGGAGGATCAGTCAAAAGGTCAAGGCCAATGTGCACTACGTAGAATTTTCTGGAGTTACAGATTAAGTCTCCCAAGTTTCCACTCCAATCCCAGAGAGTTTATTCATGTGTTTTAACTAGTTTTGTTTAACTTGCAATATGTTTTGAAAATATTTTCATAACATTATGGTCCTTTTTTTTTTTGGTGGAGTTGGGGTCAAATCCAAGGCCTTGTGCATACTAAACATGCATTGTACCGCTGAGCTACACACCCCACTCGATTTGTTTATTTACTTAGTATAGGGGATTGAACCCAGGGCCTTTGCCCTGAGCTACATCCCCAGGTCTCTTTTTTTTGTTCTGAGATAAAAGCTTGCTGAATCACCAGGTTGCCCAGCTGGGCTTAAATTTTCAGTACTCCTTCCCAGTACTCCTGGATTACTGGCTTCAATCTTCTATTTTTGTTGGCTATGCCACAATCTAACTAATCTGCCTTTTTCGTTAGTATAAACAGTGCTGCACTTTGAACCTCCTGTAGCTAAATCTGCTTATAGCAACAGCTATTTCCTTAAAGATACATTCTCCCAAGTAGAATTGTTGAATTGATTTTAAAGGTTGTTTTTTTTTTTTTAATCTTTTTGGGACAGGGTCTCACTATGCAGTTCAGGCTGGCCTTGAGCTCACTTTGTAGCCCAGACCAATCCTGGGCTGGCCTCCACCTCAACGATCCTCCTGCCTAAGCCTCCCGAGTGCTGGAATTACAGGCAAGCACCACATCTGGCCCTTGGTTTTTTGTTTTGTTTTGTTTTGTTTTTAGCAGGCTGGGGATTAAACCTAGGGCTGATATATGCTAAACAAGTGTTCTATCATCTCACCAAACTACATTCCCAGCCTTTTTTGAGACAGTCTCACTATGTAGTCCAGGTTGATTGATTGATTGTTTGTTTAGAGACAGGGTCTCTCCATGCAGTTCAGCTGGCCTTGAGCTCACTTTGTAGCCCAGGCTGGCCTCAAACTCATAATGATCCTCTGCCTCAGCCTCCTGAGTGCTGGGATTATAGGCCTGTGCCGCCATGCCTGGTTTCACTTTTACTTTTTCAAATAAACTTTGTAAACTTTTAATTTTCTCATTTTGTTCAATTCTTTATTTAAGACTAGAAGAACCTGGAATCTAGCTCCTGAAGGAGAGGTGAAAACTCCAAACTGTGTACTGTATCTTTGGTGAGCTGCTCTCAGAAGGCCACCAGATAAGGTTTACTTTTATGTACATCAGCTAAGGGCTGGGACATAGCTCAGTGGCACAAGTGCCTGGCTGGCAAGTTTAAGGTTCTAAGTTCAATTCCCAGTACCAAAAGCAAAACAAACATTAATTAGTTAATTAATTAAATTTGCATGGGGCTAATGTCTACCATATCAAATGGCACAGCTCTAGTGGATAAATCCTTTTCATCCCAGCAAGCAGTCACCCTAACATTGAGCTTCTTTTGTAAGTGTTGCTCTGGGCAGCAGGAAATCAGCACTGACAAGACATGGTCCCTGTCCTTGTGGAGTTTAGGGTAACATGGGCAGATGGCCAATCAGCACAAGTGGTCATTTTCTGTGTGATTCAGACACTGAAAACCTAAGTCCTGGACAGCAGGTCCATGGGGTGGGGGTGGGGCTTCAGGGAGGCCATCAGTCTTGGCTGAGCTGGGGCCCCAGTGATTAGGAATCAGACCTGGGCAAAGCAGAGGGAACTTGTCCTAGGCAGAGGAAAAGGGAAACTCAGCAGGGCAGGAAACGCAGGAGATGAAGATACTTAGTCATCCTGAGTGCTGCTATAGGGCTGACGCCAGCTTGGGGCCGCAGAGAACTGAAAGCAAGGTTGACTCAGCCATGCACCAGCATCCAGCTAGGTCCTGAGGACAGCTGGCTCCTGATGCCTTGCAACAGGAGGGAAAGCGGAAGGGGCCACGACTACCCCACCCAGGCTCTTCCTCTACTCAGCTCTCTTGCACAGAAGGAGAAGTCTGGCTACTGCCCTGCTCCCATGACATTAATTTCAAACCACTTCATGTTTTGTTCGTTTGGTATGGGCTTTTTGTTTTTTTGTTTCTTAAGACAGGATCTTGCTATGTAGTTGAAGCTAGCCTTGAACTCTGGCGATCCTTCCTGCCTCAGCCTCCAGAGTGCTGGGATTACAGGTATGCACTACCATGCCCAGGGCATGATATTCTTAAAATAAGAAAAAACACCCGTTGAGCCCACCTGGAGTGCCTGGCACCTGGGATGCCATGATGGGCCCCTGCACGGCTCGGTCACTGGGTGATCCCACACAGGTAAGGGCAGACTCAGGGAGAGCTGAGCAGGGAACCTATCCATGCAGGAGGAGAGTCAGCATGAACTTGGCAAGTCCAGGGAGATTCAGTGCTAGAGTGCTTGCCTAGCATGCACAAGGTGCTGGGTTTGAGCCCCAGCACTACAAAAAATAAATACTAATGACAACAGGGATAAATCCTTATCTTTGTGATTCCCTCAGACCCCAGATGTGTCTTCTTCCATTTTCTATTGCTTAACAAAGTACCCAACACTGAGTCATTTTATTAGCAGGTTGATCTTATAACATTTGTTAAAATAATGCCATAGGTTAATAGAAATAGCAGAGAATTAAAGAATTAAAATGCAAACTATGGAAAATCCCAACTAGAACCCGAAAGTGTCTAACATATTCACTCATTTACTAACCAAAAGTTCAAAAAAGACAAGACATCCACGACTGAGTCATTTATAAAGAATAGGGTTTTTTGTTTTGTTTTGTTTTGCCTTTTTGAGGCAGGGTCTTGCTATGCAGTTCAGGCTGGACTTGAGCTCACTTTGTTGCCCAAGATGATCTTGAACTTGCAATGATCCTCCTACCTCAGCCTCCCGAGTGCTGGGATTACAGGTGTGTGCCACCACACCTGACCGAGAATACACATTTAAACCTGGCACAGTGGTATAAAACTGTAATCCAGTAATTCCAGCACATGGGAGGCTAGGCAGGAGGATCACCATGAGTTCCAGGCCAGCCTGAGCCAACAAGAACCACACTGCACAAGCTTTCTGGGCTGAGGGGAGGGAACTGTGCTGAGGGAGTGCCCAGCCAGGCTGGGAGACCTCAAGGAGGGCTTTCTGGAGGAGGCACGTGGGCAAAGGGTGTGGAGGGTATTTCAGGAGGAAGCAGCATATGCAAAGGCCAGGAGAGGCAAAGGAAGGAGCCCTGAACACAGCTATTGCAGGAGGCTCAGGACAAGATGGTGAAGAGAGTGCCCTGGCCAAAATGTCACCTGCTGGACTGGAGCCTGAGGCTGTGGAAGTGGATGAAGCAAATGCTTGAATGTCCTCCTGTTTTGAGAGCTTTTCCCTTCACAAGAAATCTCAAAGAGAGCAGAAGAACTAAGAGCAGTACTACCCAGGGAGTCTATCTTAGTGCTACTGTCACGATAGTAGCCTGGCATGGTGCTGCACACCTGTGAGCCTAGTACTCAGGAGGCTGAGGCAGAAGGATTGCTCCAAGTCCAAGGTCAGCCTGGGCTATGTAGTTCAAGGCCAGACTGACTACATAGTGAGACCCTGTCACAAACAAAACAAAAACACCTCAAACCCCTTAGACTGGGTAATTTATAAACAACAGATGTGTATTGCTCATAGTTTTTACCCTGGATCTGCAGAGTATTTTCTGTAGGGCAGAAGAGACTAACTGAGCCTCTTCAGAAGGGCGCTGGCTCCTGGGAGCGGGGCCCTCATGACCTACTACCCCCCCCAGACCCCTTCTCCTAATACCTCCACTAGGGACCAGGCTTCTAAGAGATCAAGGCTGTGGCAATGAGACTTTCAGACCATTAACAATACACATACCTGACAGCTACAGCACCCCAAGCGAGAGAGCAGTAGAGTTCTGTGGCCTTGGTGTTCTAGTAAACCAACAGTGACTTGCGGGGCCTCATGCCGCAGGTGTAGTTCATAGGTGGAGCACTTGCCCAGCATGCACTGGGCTCAGGTTCCACACCCATGCACACACACATGAAAATTGCAACTCAGTTTACAAAAGAATCAGCTGCCCAGGGTTAGTTACAATTCTTACACTCAGCAAAAACTCAAAATAAACACTTTTATTGTTGTTTTGGGTTTGGATTTTTAAGGCAAGACCTTGCTATATATTTTATATAGTTCATGCTGGTATTGAACTCACTGTGTAGCCCAGGCTGGCCTCAAACCTATGCTGATCCTCCTGACTCAGCCTCCCAAGTGCTGGGATTACAGGTATGTGCCACCATACCCGGCTTTTCATCCTTTTTTTTTTTTTTTTCGGTACTGGGGATCGAACTCAGGACCCTGCGCTTGCTAGGCAGGCGCTTATTCCACCGAGCTATATCCCCAGCTCCATCATCCTTGCTTTTGATATAACCAGGATACTGACAAAGTCCAAAGACCTCTTGCAGTCA
Source organism: Dinomys branickii (assembly GCA_004027595.1). Lineage (NCBI taxonomy): Eukaryota > Metazoa > Chordata > Mammalia > Rodentia > Dinomyidae > Dinomys > Dinomys branickii. The sequence continues at coordinate 32,689 of PVLD010015476.1, read as the reverse complement.
TCTCCAGTTTTTCTTCTGCTTCTCTGTGTGGTGCATAAATGCAGGCACATGTGGGTGTATTAAGTTCCGTACAACTGTGGTAGCTGTGGTTTCTGCTGCCACCTTGACGGTCAAGATACTGAACAGTTCCAATACCACAAAGATCCCTCGAGTCACCTTTTGTAACCACATCCATCCTCCACTTCATCCGTCCTAACCCCTGGCAACCACTACTAAGATCATCACTTTTCAAACTTGGTCACTGCAAAAAAACTTATCTGAATGGACTAATAACACAGTGTGAGACCTTTGGAGGTTGACTCTTTTCACTCAGCATAATTTCCTAAGATCTATCCAAGTAATCGTAGGGACAAACACTTCATTCCTTTTATCTCTGTAGCAATCCCGGTGTGTCTGTACTGCAGCTTGTTTACCCATTCACTGGCTGACAGACACCTGGGATGATTCCAGGTTGGGGCCACTACAAAGACAGCTGCTGCAGACGCTCATGTGCAGGGTTTTGTGTGGACATGGTTTTAATTTCTCTGGGATAAATGCCCTGGAATGTGTTCTGATCTATGGATGTAGCATATCATTAACCACTGAAGGATATCTGGGTGGTTTCCAGTTCTGGCCATTGTAAATAAAGCTGCTACAAAAATGTGTGTACAGATTTTTATGGGAACATAAGTCATCATTTCTCTGGGGAACATGTGCAGGAGTGCTTAGCTTTTCATTTTTTTTCTTTCTTTTTTTCCTAGTGCTGGGGATGGAACGAAAGGGCTCAATCTGCTAAGCAAATGCTCTGCCACTTAGCTACACCCCCAGCCCTGCGTGTTTCATGTTTCTTTGTTTTTTGGTCGTTTTGAGACAGGGTACTATGCAGTTCAGGCTGGCCTTGAGCTCACCTTGTAGCCCAGGCTGGCCTCAAACTCGGAACAATCCTCCTGCTTCAGTTTCCCGAGTGCTGGAATTACGGGCATGCACCACCATGCCCAACTTGTATTTCATGTTTCTTTGCCAGGCATGGTGGCACAAAACTGTGATCCCAGTACAATTGGAGACTGAGACGGGAAGGTTCAAACCCAGCCTGATAATTTAGTGATCTGGCAAGATCCTGTGTCAAAATAAAAATAAAAAAGACTGGGGATGTAGCTCACGCAAAGACAATGGGTTCAATCCCTGGTGCAGAAGAGAGAGAGAGAGAGAGAGAACAAAAGAGAAGAAAGAAAGAGAGAAAGGTTGCAAGCTTTTTCAGAGTGGCTCTACCGTTTTACATCCCCACCGGTCTAGCGTCTCCACATCCTTGCAAACATTTGCTGTTACCCATTTATAAATATTTATTTATTTATTCATTTGGTGGGGTTGGGAACTGAACTCAGGCCTTATGCAAAGTACCCTCCATGCCAGCTCCAGTATTTTTATTTTGGCCATTCTGACTGGTATGTAGCAAACTCTTTATTTATTTAGTTAGTGATTTAGTTAGTTAGTTGGTTATTTTTTTTTTCTTTGCGGTACTGGGGATGGAACTCAGGACCTTGCTCTTGCCAGGCAGGCGGTTACTCCACTGAGCTATATCCCCAGCCCCTCTTTTTTTTTTTTTCTTTTTAGCAAACTGTAATTATGATTTTAATTTCCTTAATGGCTAAAGACAGTGAACACCTCATGTACTTGCTGCCTGAATATCTCCTGCTCACCATTTTTGCCCATTTTCATTGGATTTTTTTTCTTTCAAAGTTTCACCATGTAGTTCAGGCTGGTCTTGAACTATATAGTTCAGGCTGGCCTTGAACTTGTGACAATCCTCCTACCTCAGTTTCCCAGAGTCCTGGGATTATAGGTGTGCACCACCATGCCCCATGTGCACTGGATTTTTGTATTGAGTTATATAAGATTTTTATATTTCTAAAATTCTAGTGTTTGGCATATATGTGATTTACAAGGATCTTATCTAAGACTCCATCTTGTCTTTCATCACCTTAATAGGCACTTTTCTTTCTTTGAGATAACATCTTGCTCAGTTGCCTTGAATTCTTGATCCTCCTGCCTGTTCCTGAACAGCTGGGATTATAGATGTGTGCCACTTTGTTTGGCAGCAAACTTATTTGCTGGTTTTGCTTCTCTTGTAAAGTATACATGTATATTTTTGAGACAAGGTCTCACTGTGTAGTTCAGGCTGGTTTTGAACTCACTATGTAGCCCCAGGCTGTCCTCAAAGTTGCAGCAACCCCCCTGCCTCAGCCTCTCAATGCTGGTATTACAGGTGTGGATCTCCACAGCCAGCAGTTTTGTTTTTTGAGATAAGCCTTGCTATGTAGTGAAGAGTGACTTTAAACTGGTTAATAGCTCAAGCAGACCTTGAACTTATAGTCCTGCCTCAACCTTCTCAGTGAGCAAGTTTTCAAATTGAAAAAAAAATGTCTAATTTGAAAATATTCTACACTAGGGCTATAGCTCAGTGGCACAGATCTGCCCAGAAAGAAAGAAAGAAAGAAAGAGAGAGAGAGAGAGAGAGAGAGAGAGAGAGAGAGAGGAAGAGAGGAAGAGAGGAAGAAAGAAAAGGAAAAAGAAAATACTCTAAGTTTTTAACTTGATGTCTAGTTTACTAGTTTTGCTTTTTATGGGCCAGGCTTTTAGTGTGAACTTTAAGAAGGTGTTGTTTAGCCCTAAATTTCAAAACATTTTATCCTATTGTTTTGTTGTTTGTTTTGAAACAGCATCTTGCTATGCAGTTGAGGCTGGCCTTAAACTCACTGTGTGGCACAGGCTGGCCTCAAACTCCCAAGTGCTGAAATTATAGATGTGTGCCACCATGCCTGGCTAGCCTATGTTTTTCTCTTAAAAGTTTGATGGGTTTATATTGACCCTTAAGTCTACGATTCCTTTTAAGTGAGTCAAGTATTGTGAACTTCACCTACCCAGGCAGGTCAGTATGCAGCAGCAGGCCCAGATCCGGGGGGAGGCTTTGCACATTTCTGGGGCCCTTCTTCTCCCAGGACTTCTGCTCTTACCCACTATGCTAAATTGCCTGTTCTGCAAGTTGGAGGTTGTGAGGATATTGAACAATGGCTAATCAGTTACACTTACAGACTTCCTAACTGTAAGCATGGCCCCCAGGTCAGGTGTGATGGAGCATATCTATAGTCCTAGCTCTCTGGGAGGCTGAGCAGCAGAATCACAAGTTCAAGCCCAATCTGTGCAATTTATTTATTTATTTATTTATTTATTTATTTATTTATGGTCTTTTTGAGACAGGGTCTCACTATGCAGTTCAGACTGGCCTTGAACTCACTTTGTGGCCCAGGCTGGTCTCCAACTCTCAAGGATCCTCCTGCCTCAGCCTCCCAAGTGCTAGGATTACAGGCATGCACCACCACGCCCAGCTCCAGCCCGTGCAATTTAGAGACTAGTGACACCTTGTGTCAGAAAAGTGAAAAATAAAAGGGGCAGGGAAGTAGCCCAGCGACACAAGTGCTTGTGCGTCAAGCGCAAGGTCCTGAGTTCAATACCCACCACCAAAAAAACCCAAAAAATTTTGAAAAAAAAAAAAGTCTGAGGATATAACTCAGTACCAAGGCTCTGCCCCAGTACAGAAAAGAGGACAGAGAGCAAGAAAGGAAGCCTCAAGTATGCAGACAGGAAGACATCCTAGCTTAGCCTCAGTCATCCCCAAAAGAGCCCAAATCCAACATAGTAGCTGGAAAATGAGTATGAACCTTAGAGTCTGGGGACAGCAATGGTGCCCTGAGCAATGGGATGGCACAGCGACCAGGCGTGCAATCCCCAGCGTTTATTCCTCCTCCCACCCCAAGTGAATCTCTAATTTCCTGTGGACACCAATTTGGTGTCCTACAGTATAACTCAGCTGTGACCCCAACTAACTAGAGTTAGTGCAGACCCACAAGGTAAGGACTCAGTCCACAAGACTCTCCATTCAAGATAACAGTTGCAAATAAGGTAGATCCCCACACTTCTGTCCAATTATCTACAGATTAGAAGTTCCCATAATCCTCAGGTTCAGTAATCTGTGGCTCACAGAACTCAGGGAGCTGGCTTGTTACTGGTTCACTATTGGGGTGCAACTCACGAACAACTAAATAGAAGGGCACGCAGGGCAAGGTGTTGGGAGCGTGGTGTCCATGCCCTCTGAGCTGGGCCACCCTCTCAGCCCTCTGTCTTTTCACCAGAATCTTCCTGAAGATTTCCATGGAGCTTCCATAATGTAGGCATGGGCAGTGTATCAAGATTTTACTAGAGAAACAGATATAACACAAGATGTGCAAATGCATAAGATTGGCTTATGTCGGTCAGCCACAGAGTTGGATGAGGAAGCGTGTAGAGGGTGTCTGCACACTGAAGACTGAAGGAATCAGTCGAGAGTCTGGAGTTCACTGCAGCGTTCCGTCCAAGTCCATATCAGGAGGCCAGTGGGTCTGTGACGAAGGCTGAAGGATCCAAGGTAAAAGCCAAAGAGTGCACTAGAAGCCAGGAGACGAAGTCCAAGCCGAAGAAGTCTGGAGCTTCTCCGAAGAATGGAAGTCCCTCTGTCCACCCTCATTTCCCTTTTATATTATCTAGGTGATGATCCACCCTAGGGTGGCTCCTCTGCACCCTAGAGTGTGGAATTGCTGAGCCAATTGCTGGGCCAAATTTAGTTAAGCTTCTAAACTTCTCAGGTTTGACATAATCAATCAACAACTACAGGTGGTTAAATCATTGGTTATGGAACTGAATCACCAGCCTGGAGGCCAGGGAGAGGCCCAAGGTTCCAACCTTCTCATCACATATTCAGTGCCTCTGGCAACCAGTCCCCACCCTCCCAGAGTTGTTACCAAACCACACCCTGTTCTGCGCCTTGCACAGGATGCTAATCGCTGAAACAACACATTTTGCAAAAGAGATTATTCAGGAGGCAGCCAAGCATGTGAAGAAGGGAAAATGTAAGTCTCAAATCTGCCTTGCTGGCATAGGGTCTAGGGATAGTAACGAGATAAAGAAGTCATGTAGGGGCTGGGGATGTAGCTCAGTGGTAGAGCACTTGCCTAGCACAGGCAGGGCCCTAGGTTCCATCCCAGCACCTCCCACGAATCCCAAAAAAAAGGAAATGCGCCAAAAGGCCCCGGGGAGGGTAGTTAGAAGTAATCAGCGACCTTCGACCTTCGCATGTGTAATTAAACTTCACAGCTCTTCAAAGGCTGCATGTTCTGAAAATTGCATTAGTAATGTCAGAGGGTATTTTGGGCCCTCTGAAATAAAAAGAGTACCCCATCAGGGACCTGGGCAGGCCCAAATGAAGAGTTGACAGTTTCAAATAGAGGAGTCTTCAAGTTCCTTAAAACTAACCTTGGCAACCACTGTCACCAAGACCCACATTCAGAGTATTATCTACAGCAAAGCTAGTGGGGTAGGAGGCCTGAGTGGAGGTGAGGGAAGGCAGTGGTGGAAGCGAGAGATGGAATAGGGGAGGGGCCTTACCCATCATTATCCAGAAGCGACAACTGATAACCCTCAAGTGGAATCCAGCCATGGGAGCATTTTGCTTGGATGACAGACTACTTTCAATTTTTTTGTGCCTAATATTCAAAAAGTATATATATAGTCATGTGCTGCAAAATAATATTTGTCAGTGACAGATTCTGTATATTACTGTGCTCCCATAAGATTATATCACTGTGGGCTGGGGATATAGCTCAGCGACACAAGTGCCTACCTGGCAAGCACAAGGTCCTGAGTTCAATTCCTGGTATCAAAACACAAAAAAAGATTATATCACCAAGGGACATTATAGTGACATCTTAGTTTGTTTAAATACTTGCTCTGGCTGGGCATGGTGGTGCATGCCTGTAATCCTAGAACTGAGGCAGGAGTGTCGCTGTGAGTTCAAGGCCAGCCTGGGGTACGTAGTGAGTACACACAGTCTGAACTGCATAGTGAAATCCTGTCTCAAAAAAAAAAAAACCTTGCTCTGATTTTTACACAACACCAAAATTGCCTAATGACGCCTTTCTCAGAACTTACTGCTATCCTTAAGTGATGAATAACTATATTGCCTAAAATTCCAAATTTTCCAATATCCTCAACAAATTAGAAGATCTGGCTATGGTAACACTGGCCAGCATTCCTGCATGGCAACCATCGTCTGCAACTCTGCAGCCACTGCCCTCTTTCCATATAGTATCTGCCTTTGTTTTGCTACAGTTTCTCCCCTCACTATTGCACCCCAACTCTGGGGCTCAGAATCATTTGTCATTCACTGCTGGACTGGCACTGTTTTCTTATTCCCAGTCAGTGCCACGGGTACCTGAATTTTTTACCTTTGCCTCATATAGCAGAAGAAATGAGCACTGAGAGGCAAATATCTGGTGACAACCTCAAGTCTATCAATGCAAAGCCAGGACCAGAAGCCTAGTGTCCCTTTCTCCTGAGGACACTTTGGCTTGAATCTCTAATGTATGTCCTTGTGGCAGTGCTGGCAAAGTCTTTTACTCTGAGGTCCCCAGAGGGGACAGAGGCCCAGGACATCATGAGGATTCCCTACCTCTCATTGGGCCAACTGGTGACCCTGGAACTCCCAACTGAACACAAGGGTCTGGTCACGTGGAGTGGGGAACTATCACAGGACCTGGCCACGAATACCTCAAGTAGCAGGAAGTGCCTGAAATCAGAGCTCTTTGTAGAAGCACAGAGCACGGGGTGCCTGGAAGGGAGCCAGAGGTGTTCTGGGGCAGAGGGCAGCCATCAGGGGAACGAAAGTCTACACTGTGGGTGACCAGGCCCTTCCGCCAGAGCTGGTGACTTCTGCCTTTGAGGGGTGTTTCGCAAGCCCCAAGAATGCGAATGTGCATCTTCACATGGTGATGTAAGCGATGCGAGCTGGGGAGGATGGGGGAGAGGATGTGGGCTCCCACACCCACTCACCCACAGCTCGCTCACTCAGAAGGGTGCAGGCAAGGGGCTGCCTCAGAGACCACCTGACAAGTGAGTAGTAGGCTCCGGGAACTGAGCCTGACTTGGGTGGAGGAGCAACATGGGGAGGAGACTAGGTCTGTGGGAAGTTTGGGGAGCCAAGGAAGCCCCTGGTCCCCCGTGGGCATCCTGATGGAGATCGCCGTGCTGGCACCTGACACACTGGTGGGTTGGGTTCTTTGAGCCTGTCGGGGCCTCTCCTTCTCTTGTCACTGGCACCGCTGACACTTCCTTGCCACAAGAGGAGACAAAGGATGAGACATAGGTGGGGGCCTCTGCTCGCCCTACTCAGAGTCCAGTGTCTCTTCCATATCCTCTGAGGCTGAGACCTGGATTTGGGAGGTCTCTGTGCTCACATAGGAGGGGAATAATTCTGAAGGCTGCACCCACTTTCCGGTGGTTGGTGGAGGGGTGGAAGGGATGGATCTGAAGTAGGGGCCGGGGACCTTCATTTCTCTACTTGGAGGAGAAGAGGTGGGAGATGAGGCAGGTGGCTTGGACCCTGGGCTCTAGAAAGAAGCAGGACATTCAGCATGTTTCCTGGGGCCTCTCTCAAGTGGACAGGAGCCCCCAGAAGCCACTCAGGTCCACCTATGGCTCCATCTCCAGCCTGCCACATCCGGGGCCACAGCGAGAGTCTCCTCAGCAGACCTACCTAAATGAGAAGATCCCCATCCCGGATACAAAACCGGTGGGAATGCTGGGAACCTCTGGGGACTTTCAGGGTTGCTGTAATTCTCTGGGATCTCACAGATGGGGGCACCAAGCATCTCCCGTGACCAAGACAAGGTCCTTCCCATTCTGAGCAGCAGTGGCATACAGAGGCACCTGCCCAGTGCCTGTTTGTGTTCCCAGCACCTAGTTGGACGAGTCCAATTGTCTAAAAATGATCAAGTGGCTTCCTGAATGAATCTCAGCTTCCCCATAAGGGAGGAGGGGCCTGCAGCAATTAGGAGGATCCTCTGGAAAGATCTGCTTTATCACAAAAGGCCTGGACCCAGGCTATGGCCTAGAAGGAAGCCAAGAAGGCTACAGGCTGGTGGCTAGGATGCTGTCACCTGCATTGCCAGAATCTCCAGCAGATTCCTAGGTTGACAGACCAAGCCCTGGACAAGGGTGGGAGGATTATAGCCTCAGTGAACCCCTAAAGAGGAGACCCTGTGGTCTGAGAAGGGGCTGGGGAGGGAGAAGCTGAACCAGGAGGCTTGGCTTTCACTAAGCATCTGTCTTGGGGCTCTGGGGGCCACTAAGCCGAGCCTGCGGGAGGGGAAGCAGGCAGGTCAGGTGCAGGCTGCTGCTGAGGCTGCTAAACGTGACCTCACTGCTCCAGAAAGCAGATCCACTGTGACTCAGCAAACCCTGTGGATTCTGAAACCCCGCACCCTCCCCTGTGCCCTGGGAGCGGTAGTGGAGTTTTGGGGATGGCCAAGGAGGGCTGCAGGGCTGAGCTGGGGACTGGCCAAGGCCAGCTGAGGGCAGCTGTACCCAGGACTACCCACTCACTCCCACTTCCCACCTCCTTCCCTCTCACCCCCTGCCCCCGGCACCCCCAGGGCACATTCAGTCTGCGGAAGTTGTGGGCATTCACAGGGCCTGGCTTCCTCATGAGCATCGCCTTCCTGGACCCAGGAAACATCGAGTCAGATCTTCAAGCTGGTGCTGTGGCTGGATTCAAAGTGACTGAGTTGGGCCTGTGTGAGGGCCCTTGGGGAGAGGGAGGTGACCAGGCCTTAAGAGGGCAGAGACCCTAGCTTGCCTTATGTCCCCAGGGTGGTGGCAAGGATGGTTTTCCTGGGAGCCAGTATCAAGTACAAATGGGCCAGAAAATGGTCTCCAGGGCAGCTTTGAGCATGGCTGTGGGTGGTCTTTCCACTTCATCCCTCCCACCCTCTCCCCATGGAGTGTCCTTGGTAGAAGGTGCCACCCACTCTGGGTCTTCGTGGGATGACCCCTCAGCTGAGTGCCTCCTCTGCCTCCTCACAGCTGCTTTGGGTGCTGCTCTGGGCCACCATGCTGGGCTTGCTCTGCCAGCGACTGGCTGCCCGGCTAGGCGTGGTGACAGGCAAGGACTTGGGCGAGGTCTGCCATCTCTACTACCCTAAGGTGAGCTTTGGGTGGTAGGGCCGGGAAGGAAGCACATCCCAAACTCTGAGCGAGCGTTTCTCCCTTCATGATCTAGTAAGCCATGACCTCGCCAGGGCATCCCAAGTGCAGGTGCTAGATGGAGCGACTGAGGCCCAGACTGAGAAGGACATCAGAGGTGCCAGGCATGTTACACAGAAGGCAATGACAGGCAGTGCGGGGATGCTTGTTACTGGGCCGGGCCTGGGGGCTTGGTAACCATCAGTGCCCGGTTAGGAAAACCCAAATTACACCATGAGATAGTTCAAAGGGATTCCGTGCAGGAATCTAGTCACGGTAGGTGCTGAAGGGCTGGAGGAGCAAGGGCAAAAGGCATCACCAAAGCTCAGAAAGCCACTACACCCCTGGCTCAAGCCCAAGAGCCATCACCTGCTGCTGAGCTTCCAGAACCACTGTGACTGCTGCTGAAAAGACCAAAGTGTGGCCTGGAGCCCAGCTGGCCTGGTGTCTTCACCGGTGCTACGCCCAGAAAGAAACACCAGCAGAAGCAGGGGGAATGGGTTCCCTCTGGCTTCCCACCTCTTAGTCAGTTTTCCATTGGGATCACAAACATACCAGAGGCTGGGTACTTCGGAAAGAAAAGATGAGACAGGCGGCCAGGTTTGCTCTTACAGAGCAACTCACTCTGGGGAACTAACCAGGGTCCCTCAGGAAATGCAGTATATCCCCTCTGAGGGCACAGTCACCTAGTTACCTTCCTCTAGGCCCCACACCTCCACACTGGGACCAAGCTTCCGGCACACAAACCCTTGGAGGACACACTAAAGCCACAGCCATAGCCAAACCCATCGCCATGAGCACTTCCCAGACAACCTAACTGCATGCCCCCTGGCAAGGCTGACCTGCAAATATAGTTTGCAGGCTTCCAGCCGTGCAGCAAATAGGAAGATGAATGTAGGACTGAGCCAACTAATAAATTGTATAAAAATAGATACTAGGACCTATTAATTTTACAAAACAGTGGGTTTTGGTGTGGTGTTTTCATTCATGTATGTGTTTTGTCACAACCACCCCTGATTACCTCCCTTACACCTCCCCCTCCTTCCCCCTATTTCCTTCCTCTTGTCTAATAATGGTCTCCCCTACTTTCTGTCCTCTTCTTTAGATTCTGCATCTTTCTGAGTCTACCTTATCTCATTTAGCATGATGATCACCAGTTCCATCCATTTTCCTGCAAATTATATAATTTCATTCTTTATGGCTGGATAATACCTCACTGTGTGTTTAGGCCACATTTTCTTTGTCCAGTCATCTGTTGATGGGTACCTAGGCGGGTTCCATATCTTGGGTATTGTGTATTATGTTGCAATAACCATGGGCACGCAGGTATCCACATAGTATTGATATGTTGACTTTAATTCATTTAAGTATATACCAAGAAGTGGTAGCTAGGTTATAAGGTAGTCCTGTGTTCAGGTTTTGTGTATGTGTTTGTATGTGTGTATATGTGTGTGTGTGTGGTACTGGGGACCAAATCCACAGGTGCTCTGACATTGAGCTACATTTTGATTTAAGTATTCAGACAGGGCCAGATGTTGTGGCACATGCCTATAATTCCAGCACTTGGGAGGCTGAGGCAGGAGGATCATTGCAAGTTTGAGGCCAGTATGGGCTACATAATGAGCTCAAAACCAGCCTGAACAATATAGTGAGTTCCTGTTTCAAAAAACAACAAAGCAAAACAAAACAAATTTTCAGACAGTTTCTCCCTATGTCGCTCAGACAGGACTTGAATTTGTAATCTTCCTGTCTCAGCCTCCTAGAGTGCTGGGCTTACGCCATAATACTTGGCTCTATTTTTAGTTTTTTGAAGGATTTCCATACTGATTTCCATAGTGGCTATACTGATTTACATCACACCAGCAGTATAGAAGAGTTCCTCCCCTTCCATATCCTTACAAGCATTCATTATTTTTCGTATTAAAATTTTTTTGAGGCAGGTGTGGTGGGGCATGCCCATAATCCCAGCACTTGGGAGGCTGAGGCAAGAGGATTGTTGCAAGTTTGAGACCACTGAGCTCAAGGCCAGCCTGAACTACATACCAAGACCCTATCTCAAAAAGACAAAAAATTTTTTTTCATATTCTTAATGATAGTCACTCTGCTGTGAGATGGAATTCCAGTACTGTTGTATTTGTACTTTCCTAGTGGCTAACGATGTTGACCTTTTTTCAAGTGCTTGTTGGGCATTGGCACTTCTTTTGAGAAGTCTGTTCAACTCATTTGCCCACTTATTGATTGGGCTATTTGATTTTTTAGTATTAACCTTTTTGAGTTCTTTCTGTATCTGGACATTAATTCTCTGTTGGAAGAGTAACTGGCAAAGATTTTCTCTCATTCTGTAGGTTGTCTTTTCACTCTGTTGGTCCTTTCTTTCCTTTGCTGTGCAGAAACTTTCTAATTTCATGCCCTCCTATTTATTTTTTGGGGGGGAGATGCTTTTTGAGACAGGATCACACTATGCAGTTCAGGCTGGCCTTGAGCTCACTTTGTAGCCCAGGATAATCTCAAACTCACAACAATCCTCCTGCCTCAGCCTCCTGAGTGCTGGGATTATAAGTGTGTGCCACCAAGCCCAGCTATCACCTTTATTTATTCCTGCCATTATTTCTGGTGCTAATGGAGTCCTGTGAAGAAAGTATTTGACTATACCTATGGCTTCAAGTGTTTTCTCTATATCTTCTTCTAGCAATTTCAAATTTCAGGTCTTATACCTAGGTCTTTGATCCACTTTGAATTGATTTTTGTATAAGTCGAGAGACAGGCAGCTAGTTTCAATCTTCTACAAGGATACCCAGTTTTCCCAGTGCTATATTTTAAAGAAGGTGTCTTTTCTCCAATGTACGTTTTTGGGTCCTTTGTGAAGAATCAGATGGTTGAGCCAGGTGGGGCAGTGCACGCCATAATCTCAGCACGCAGGAGTCTGAGGCAAGAGAATCGCTGCCAGTTTGAGGTCAGCCTGGGCTACCTAGTGAATACAGAGCTAGCCTGACCTATATAGCAAGACCCTGTCTCAAAAAACAAAGAATCAGATGATTGTAGTTGTATGGATTTGTTTCTGTGTCTTCTATTTTTTTTTTTTTGGTACTGGGAATCGAACTCAGGACCTTGTGCTTACCAGGTAGGCACTTATGCCACTAAGCTATATCCCTGGGCTTATGTCCTCTACTTTATTCCATTGGCCACATTTTTTTTTGCAAGCATCATTCTGTTTTTGTTACTATGTTTTTGTAGTATAATTAGAAATCTAGTATTGTGATCCTCTAGCCTTGCTCTTTTTGCTTAGGATTCCTGTGGCTATTCTAGTTTTTTTGCATTTCCATACGAATTTCATGAATATTTTTTTCTGGTTCTATGAGGAATGTCATTGGGAATTTGATGAGGACTACACTGAATTTGTAGGTCACTTCCAGTAACATGGCCATTTTGTTTAAGTTTTATTAGTACATCTTTGCAGTACATAATGATCACATTCACTATGGAGAATTGGTACATGTACATGACAGATCTTCCTGGTTCTTTTTTTTTTTTTTTTTGCCTTTTTGAGACAGAGTCTCGCTATGCAGTTCAGGCTGGCCTTGAGCTCACTTTATATCCCAGGCTGGTCTCAAACTCACAGCAACCCTCCTGCCTCAGCCTCCCGAGTGCTGGGATTACAGGTGTGTGCCACCACGCCCGGCAACAACACATCTCAATTCTTTCTTCACCTTTATTCTTTCCCCTTCCTCCATCTCTTGGTCACCTTATCTTTTGCAAAAGCTCTGTCTCTGTTTCCTATCTTTTATTTCTGTTTGTTTATATTACAGTTGTATGCCACCACAACCAGATCTGAGATCTTTGTATGTTCTAGATATTAGTCCTCTGTCTGGGAAATAGCTGGAAAATTTTTTTCCCATTCTGTAGGTTGTCCTATTGCTAAGTTCGTTGTTTAATATGGCCATCTTTACAATATTCGCGGTCATGGGAGGTCTTTCCATCTTCTTACATCTTCAGTTTTTTCCTCAGTGTTCTCTCATTTTCATTGTGCAGGTCTTTCCCCTCCCTGGTTATGTTGCTCCTTCGGTATGTTTATTTTTTAAGCTATTGTGAGTGAAATTGTCTTCCTCATCTCCTGCTCAGCTTGTTCATTACTGGTGTATAGAAACGTTACTGATTTCTTAACGATGACTTTGTATCCTGACAACTTACTCAATGAAGGAACGCGTCCTCTCACAGGTGCCCCGTACCCTCCTCTGGCTGACCATTGAGCTGGCCATTGTGGGCTCAGACATGCAAGAGGTCATCGGCACAGCTATCGCACTCAATCTGCTCTCCGCGGGACGGTACCACCGAGGGCGCACCTGGCTTTCAGTCCCGGGCGGAGAGAGCTGCCGCCTCTTCCCCAGGCTGTGTCCCTCCCAAGTCCATTTTATTTCACCGTCCCTCTGACATAAATAGGGCTGTGGCTCTACTTGTGGAGGGGTGAAGTGTGTCCTCTAAAGTCACACAGTTGTGACTGCAGCCTAAGTCCCTGCTCTACCTGATTGCTTGCATGGCTTTGCCTTTCCTGGGGTTCTCTGTGCCCGAAGAGTGTGTATCCCATACACTCCCCTTCCTTCACCCTACTGTCCAGGCCTTGGTTCCCGCTTGAAGGAGGCGGGATTCCCCAGTCTCCAGCTCTGAGGGTGGGAGTCCTAGACTCTGGAGCAACCTAGGCTGACCTAGGTTGCTGTGCTTTCAGAATCCCACTCTGGGGTGGCGTCCTAATCACCATCGTGGACACCTTCTTCTTCCTTTTCCTGGATAACTACGGTGAGCAACTGGGGCCTGCTGTGGGCGGAACCTCAGAGCCTGCTCCCCCGGAAGGGGCGTGGCTTCTGCTAAGGTGGGATCAAGGGTAGGGGCTTCAGCACATTATGCTTCTGGTTCTTTATCTATTACCTAGGGAAAAGAACAGCACAGCTGTCACAGGGCAGTGAGGTGTTAGTGTAGGTCAGACCTGGACACGGTGCCTGCAACAAAGTGCGTAAAACATTAGCCATTGTAGTTGTTTGTGTTACATGGGTTTGGGTTTTCCCACCCCTTTGCCGTGTCCCTAGGGTTGCGGAAACTGGAAGCCTTTTTTGGATTCCTTATTACCATTATGGCCCTGACCTTCGGCTATGAGGTGGGAAGTCCCATCTGCACGCCCCCCCCCCCCCCCCCCCCCCCCCCCCCCCCCCCCCCCCCCCCCCCCCCCCCCCCGCCGCCTGCTCCTTCACATCCTCCTCCATCCTAGCCCGCTGGGGTGGAGGTGGGGGAATGGCCCTCACCCGATCCCCCTGGCTGCGAGAATTTTGGGAGAATCCAGAATCCAGAACCAGTGTCAGCTGGGGGCTGACCAGGCTCTCCCCCACAGTATGTGGTGGCGCGTCCTGCGCAGGGGGCGCTTCTTCGGGGTCTGTTCCTGCCCTCGTGCCAGGGCTGCGGCCAGCCCGAGCTGCTGCAGGCTGTGGGCATCGTTGGTGCCATCATTATGCCTCACAACATCTACCTGCACTCGGCCTTGGTCAAGGTGAGCGGACGGAGGGGAGGAAGAGCAGGTGGGCTGGGTCTTGGAGCCTGGACCCCCTGCTCGCTGGTTCCTTCCCTCAGGATTTTAGGTGGGATCTGAATCATTGTCTATTTATTCAACCTATGATAATGAGGTACTAGCTGGGCATGGTGGCACATGCCTGTAATCACACCATTCAAGAGGCTGAGGCAGGAGTATCGTTGTGAGCTCCAGCCCAACCTGGGCACCATGGTGGGTTCAAGCCCAGCCTGAACTGCATAGTGAGACCTTGTCTCCAAAAAAACCAAAAAAAAAACAACAAAAAAACAAGTCTGCTGGGAGCTGGAGATCAGAGATGAAAAACAGTCAAGGCCCTTGTCCTTCTGAGCTGGATTCATTCTAGTGGGGAATGAGCAGGACCAAGATGGAGGAAAGAATTCATGGTGGAGGAAGAAAGATTCTCTAAAGGAAACAAAACAGAGAAGAATGGTGGATAGTGACTGAAGGACAGGAAGCTGAGGGAACAGCAAGTACAAAGGCCCTGAGGCAGCAATAAACCAGAAGTGTTTGAGGGTGGAATTTGTGAATGAAGGGGAGTGTTCCCAGGGTTGAGTTAGAGACTTCAAAGGCCCACCTTCCTTCCTTTATGCAGTTGGTCACAAGACTAGGCCTTTGGCAAAGGCAGCGGGACAAGTCCTGAGCCAGATTGCCATATAGGGAATTTTGTAAAGAGTAAGGGCCATGCCTGTAGCTGATGGTGGAAGCCTGTAATCCCAACACTCTGGGGTGCTGAGGCAGGAGGATAAGAGGTTCCAGTCCAAGCTGGGTGACTAGTGACTTAGTGGGACATTGTCTCAATGAAAAATAAAAAAGGACTGGGATACAGCTCAATGCGCTCAATCCTCAGTACCAATAAATAAATAAGGAGTTGGGGTTTGAAGGGAACATGGGTAGAAGTGTGAGGATGGTGACCCTGAGGAATTTGGGCCCTTTCCTCCCCCTTTGGCATTCATAGTCTCGGAAGGTGGACCGAGCCCAGCGGGCAGACATCCGGGAAGCCAACATGTACTTCCTGATTGAAGCCACCATCGCCTTGTCTGTCTCCTTTGTAATCAACCTCTTCGTCATGGCTGTTTTTGGGCAGGCCTTCTACCAGCAAAGCAACGAGGACGCGGTGAGACCCCCTGTCCCAGGCTGCGCCAGCTCCTTCCTCCAGCAATACCCTATAGCTTTGCTGGGGACTGCGGGCGACATGGCCGCCTCCTGCTGAGACTCTGCCCACCCCCCACCCCCGACAGGCTGCAGGTGTCATTGTCAGAAGAGAAGCAGCCTTTGCTGAGCAAGTAATTACTAAGCCTTTGAGATAGACCAGGAAGCTCCTAGATCTTGCAGCAGAGAGGATATGTGTGTGTGTGTTGGCGAAGCATAGATTGGGGGTCAGGGTGGGGTGGCCTGGAAAGGCTTCTCGTTGGAGGTCACACTTTTGTAGTGTCTTAGCAGGAGCCAGCAGTTCTTCCGGAATCTCTGGGATTTGGGTTGGTGTCTGCTTGTGGTTGGGAATGAGGCCATCCCAACTGCCAGCCACTGCTGGAAACTTAAGGAATGCTGAGCTTTGTGGGGGAGGCATGGCCAGGCCCCCAGGACAACTGGCTGTGCTCTGTGATGTGGGTTGTGGTTCACACCCCTCCCTGGGTCTCACTCTGTTCCTTGGCACAAGGAGAGAGGATGAATAGTGATTGAGATTGAGAGAGTTTGTCTTCAAGATAAGTGGCCTCAGGGCCGTGGGAAGTGGGCAGGCTGAGGAAGACAGGACTGCCTGGCACTTGAATTATCTCTCCGTGGCAATTCCAGCTCTTATAAACCCAAGAGACCCAGTTCCATGTGAATTGTTCCCAATTTTAAACCTTGGCAACAGGTTCATGTTAAATAAATTCACATTAAAGAAAAAAACAAGTCAGATGCAGTGGGGCACTCTTATAAATCTAGCACTCTGGGAAGCTGAGGCAGGAAGGTGGCCTGGGCAACTTTTTATTTATTTATTTTTGTCTTTTTTAATACTTTTTTTCTGTTTTTGCTACCAGGAATCAAACTCATGACCTCGTGCTTGCTGGGCAGGCGCTGTGCCTCTGAGCTACATCCCTGGCCCTGTTTTTTGTCTTTTTGAGACAGGCCTTGAGCTCATTTTGTAGCCCAGGCTGTTTTCGAACTTGCAACGATTCTCCTGCCTCAGCCTCCTGAGTGCCGGGATTACAGGCGTGCACCACCATGCCCCAGCCTGGGCAATTTAGTGAGGCCCTATCTCAATGTAAAAATGAATAAATAGGGCTGGGAGTGTAGCTTAGCGCGAAGGCCTGGGTTCAATCCTAGTTCACAGAATGAAAGGAAGGAAAAGGAAACGAGGAAGCGAAGGGAAGAGAAGGGAAGAAGGAAAGGCGAAAGAGAGAGGGAGAGAGAAAGGAAGGAAGGAACGGAGGGAGGGAGGGAGGGAGAAAAAGTCAAACAAGATGTGAGGCAGGACTCAGCCTGTGGGCCACAGGTTCGGAGCCGAGTTTCCCAGACTGAGCGTGCACTTCCCATCTCCCTGCTGCCGGCCCGCAGTTCAACATCTGTGCCAACAGCAGTCTGCACGACTACGCCAAGATCTTCCCCAGGAACAACTGCTCGGTGTCGGTGGACATTTACAGCGGAGTAAGCGAGGTCCCCACGGACGCGGAGGGCGGACCCGGCCGGTGGTCGCCACGCTCGGGGCGGAGCCTCGGGTGGGCGGGCTCACATGCTGACCACACTCCTCCCTGCAGGGAGTGATCCTGGGCTGCCTCTTCGGCCCCGCGGCGCTCTACATCTGGGCAGTGGGTCTCCTGGCTGCCGGGCAGAGCTCCACGATGACGGGCACCTACGCGGGGCAGTTCGTGATGGAGGTGGGCTGGGGGGGTGAAGGGGGCCTGTGGTCCAGGGAGGCCACATTCCTGGGGCTCGGATACGGGGCCTTGTTGCTGTGAAGGCAGCCCGGTGCACGGCACAATTAGCCCACTTGACAGACAAGAAAACTGAGCTTCTGAGAGGTGGGGCAGCTGGGGATATAGCTCAGTGGAATAAGCGCTTGCCTAGCAAGCGCAGGGTCCTGAGTTCGATCCCCAGTACCGCAAAAAAAAAAAAAAAAGAGAGGTGGGGCGGTCAGCCTGGGGAAGCAGCAGGTGCAGGTCAACCAGGAGCCTGTTCCCAGAAGCCTTTCAGTTGTTGCCCCATTTCTCCCACCCATGCCCTATCCACTGATTACACCAAGTGGCCCCATTTCAGAGATGGGAAACCAGTGTCCTCCAGGCGGGAGGGGGGCCGAAAGAGACAGAGGGTCCCTCTTCAGAGGCCCATGCTGCCCCCATCAAGGTGCTCACCCCCACCCAGGGCTTCCTGAAGCTGCGGTGGTCTCGCTTTGCGCGGGTCCTCCTCACACGCTCCTGTGCCATCCTGCCCACTGTGCTCGTGGCTGTGTTCAGGGACCTGAGAGACCTGTCAGGCCTAAACGACCTGCTCAACGTGCTGCAGAGCTTGCTGGTGAGGCCGGGGGTTTAAACAGAACCATAGCAACTCCTGTATCCTAAAGCCACCTTACCTTGCCTATGGACCGCCCCCCCCCACAGTCACCCTGGGATAGGAATCACCATGATTCCACTTTACAGATGGGAAAACTATGCACCAAGTTAGGTGATCCCTGGCAGATCTAGGATTCACACTCAGGCAGCCCCCAAGGCCTACTCCTGCTGTGCAAGGGAGAGGAACAGGCAAGCTCCCAGGGGCTGGGGGGCTCCAGGCAGAGGCTGTGGTGCCCCGGCTGTTCCTCCCCCTCCTGGAGGAAGCACCAGTCCCTCAGCCTCAGCCTGGAGCTCTCTGCAGCTTCCCTTCGCTGTGCTGCCCATCCTGACGTTCACCAGCATGCCGGCTGTCATGCAGGAGTTTGCCAATGGCTGGTGAGTACTTCCATCAAGTGCCACCCTGCTAGGACTTTGTCCCATCCCCACAGCCACCCGGAGGTAGGGACTGCTGTTAGCCCCATCATCTGGATGAAGGAACTGAGGCTCAGAGAGGGGAAGGAATTTGCTGAGGAACTGGCCATGGTACTGAGTGCCTGTGATTCCTGCATCCTGGGAGGCTGAGGCAGGAGGATGACAAGTGCTAGGCCAGCCCAGACAATTTAACAACTTATGAGACCCCCTTCTCAGCAAACTAATGAAAAGGGAGAGGGCTGGAAATGTACCTCAGTGTGAACGCCCTAGGTTCAACCCTCAGGGGCCAAAAAATAAATGAAAGAACTTGCCTAAGGTCACAGCTGATAAGGGGGCGGGTAGGGCAGGACAGGAGTCTAGGGTGGGGACCGTTTCTAGAGGCTGCTCTCACCCTTACCTCACCTTTTGTCAATTCCTGCTGACCTGGAGGGCCCCAGGCAAGGAGTGGACAAGGGATCTGTCTGCCCCTGGCCCCATAGCCCAGAGAAGAGGGCTTTGTGTACCCTGGCCCCAGCCCCAGGACAGTTGGGCCACAGGAGGAGGAGGGGAGAAGGTGAGGTCCCTGGTTTGCTACATCTGCCCAGTCGACTCTCTCCTGTTGCCCAGGCTAAGCAAGGTGGTCACCTCCTGCATCATGGCCCTGGTCCTGGCGATCAACCTCTACTTTGTGGTCAGCTACTTGCCCAGCCTCCCACACCCTGCCTACTTTGGTCTTGTGGCAGTGCTGGCTGCAGCCTACCTGGGCCTCACTACTTACTTGGTATAGTAGGGCCAGGGGGAGCCTTTGTGGGGGGCGCCTCTGTGTGTGTGTGGGGCGAAGAGAGCGCCCCAGGGCTTCCGCTTCCCAGAGGTCCCAGAGCCTCCTGCACTCATGGTCGCCCCTCCCCCAGGCTTGGACCTGCTGCCTCGCACACGGAGCCACCTCTCTGACGCACAGCTCCCACCAGCACTTCCTGTATGGGCTCCCTGAAGAAGGGCAGGAGGACGAGGAGAACTCGGGATGAGCCCCACGCAGGGCCTGGCCAGGAGGCGGCCAGAACCAAGCAGATGGGCTTGCTGGACCCCCAGGGCAGCAGCCCGACCCTTTTGGAGCCTGGCCTACCCGGGTTCTTAGGGACTTGCTATGTTTTAGTTTAGACAGATACTTAGCCACTGGGTCTGTCTCATGTGTAAAACACGGACAACCATTACTTTGACAGGAATGTAACGTACTTCACAGTGTTTAGTTAGCTCTTGTGGCTTTTTAAAAAAAAAAAATCATTAAAACATATGTATTGACGATGGGCATGGCGGTGCAGGCCTGTAATCAACACTCTGAAAGGCCGAGGCAGGAGGATCACAAGTTCAAGCCCAAAAATAAAAAATAAAAAAAAATAATAATAAAAAAACAAGTTCAAGCCCAGTCTAGGCAAGTTAGCAAGACTCTGTCAAAATAAAAAAGGGCTGGGGATACAGCTCAGTGCAAAGGTCTTAGCTTCAATCCACGGAAGGAAGGAAGGGTGGAAGAAAAGAGAAAGGAAGAAAACACTGAGCACTTGTAAGAGTGACCCAACCGACACAGATGGGGAGGGCCTGGAAGTGAGTCTTCGAACTGGCTCTTAAAATAGAGCCTTAGAAATGCTGAAAAATACCAAAGAGCTAAGACAAGAAACCCGGAAGACTAAATCTAAAGCCCCGAGAGCCCCCCCCCCCCCCCCCGCAATGTGTGCTTAGCTCGAGGGCTCCACAGCCTTAGCTGCGCCTGCAACCTATTCCCCGGCAGTAGGAAGAAGCGCGGTTCTCTCTCAGACGCCAGGTCCTAAGGAACCCAAGAGTCCGTGCCTTCCAGGCCCGGTTTCTAGCCGTCGCCCCAGGGCACCGGGCGGACCGGGCTCCCACGCTGCGAAGTTAACGCTCTGTCTGCGCTGACTTCTGGCTCCCCCTAGGGGCAGGGACCCTCCCGAGCGCTCTCGCTCTCGCCTGGGCGTCACCCCTCGGAGCCTGGCGGAAAGACCAGGTCGGCAGGAGCCGGAATCCCGCGCCTGGGGCCCCAAAATCTTCTCCAGTAAGGAGGTGGGGAGTAGCTGTGGGGGCTGGGGAACCCCCTCCTGCAGGCGGAGCAGCCGTGCACTCCTTCGCCCAGTGCGGAGGCTGTACTTTACAGACGCTCCCTAGGCTGTTTCTAGGCTCCCCTAAGTCCCACCTCCTAGCTCCTTCGGTTCTACGGACTCCAGCCTGGGAGCCGCGGAGGGCCTCACCCGGGTGGGGTGTGGGGGCGCCAAGCCTTTCCTAGGAGTTAAACTTGGGGCAGGTGGGGTGCTTGTCAGTACCCTGGATTTTCCGGGGATCCAGCCAAGCGGGCAACGGCTCCGCACTAAGGTTGAAGTGCTTGTTTATGAGAAGAATTTCCTCTTTCTTAAAAGGGCAACGATGAGAGTGGGGCCCGCAAGGAGAGACGGGATGGGACAGGTTTTGGTCCAACCGTGGCAGCTGCCAGAGAGGGCCGCCCACCCCTTGCCCCAGGTTTGCCCCTGGAGACAATGGGACCTGCGCAGCTGAAGAATGGGGCGATAGTGAAGAAGAAGGGCATCGCAGGGATCCTTTTCCAGCTGCGCGCACGTGTCCCAGCTGTACTCCCCCCACTGCATCCCATCAGCTGGGTGCCAGTTTTGTGCCCGGCATGTGCCAGAGGCGGGGAGGTAGGCAGAGTCCCAAATTAAACATGTCAGCAGTCAAGTGCATACCCTAGGGGTCAAGGACAAGTCACTGACCAGCAAGATGAGGCTGACTAAGGCTAGGGCCAGAGGAGGTGGCTCACGCACAGGGCTTCGAAAGAAGAGGGGCAGTCCCCCGAGGGAGAGTGGCAGGGGCTGGGGCTGGTGCTTACTGTGCCGGGACAGCATCCCTCGGAGAGGCTCCAGCACCTGTGGAGCAAGGCGGCGGGCGCATGGCCACAGGGACAGTGAGCCCAGGACTTGGGGCCGGGGTCAGAGGAGACAGTGAGGCTCAGCTAAGGAGCAGTGCTGGGCCTGGGCCAAGGGTCAGCCGCCAGCGCAGGTCAAAGTCACTTTTCCACAGAGGCCCTCACCTCCATAGCCGCCCCCTCCCCGCAGCCCCCAAAGCTCAGAGCAAACAAGGCTTCTCCAAAGTTCCCTTCCGCTCGCTCCATCAGGCCCGGGGGGGGGGGGTGGGGGCGGCGGCACAGGAAGCCTGGTGAGGGTGCTGGGCTGCCCCTCGCTGTGCGGCCCCCTCCACCCTGCTTTTCCTGCCCCACTTGGCAGGTAGGCGGGCGGGAGAACAGGTGGAAAGGTGGGCACTGGATAGAGAAGGCCCTTGGCATCCGTTGCTGAGTCCTGCCCCCACCTCACTGCCCACCGGCCTTGCAGCCCCCAAGACCATCTATGAAGCAGATACAGATAAACAGGAGGACAGCAGCTGGTGTGGACCCACTCGCGCGCAAAGAACCCCCTTCATCCTTCAGCCAGCGTGGGCAGAGAGAGGGTTGAGCTCCAGACCAAAGGCGCGCGCCCCTGGAAGGAGCCCCGAGCCAGGTCGCAGGGGGCCACAGGGATGTTGGGGAGGGTAGCGGGCTGTTCTGCCCTGCCCAGTTCTCTCTCACACACACACACACACCCGCCCCCGAGAATCAGAGAGAAGGAGGCGACGCGCGACCGCATGCCCAAGGCGCCAGGGGCAAAGCCAAGGGACGCGTCAGTCCCTGACCCCACACTTCCTTTGGGGGTCCGTGCGGGTCGGACCCAGAGGGGCGCCGGCGCCGGGAGCAAGGCTGTGTCCCGCCCGGCCCTGGCTGGAGGGCCTTAGCTTGTAGCTTCACCTCTCGGAGTTTGTTTTCCTTAGCTGTCACCTGGAGCACAGAAGCGGGTCGCACCAAACTGTAAGGGAGATAAGGGGCGCTGCCACATCGCGCGCTGGCGACGTGGGCAAGGAAGCTGATAGAGTGCAAGGGTGGCGGCCTTGCAGACGCCCTAGGCGCAGGACGGGACCCAGAGTCGGGCCGAGGTCGGGGTCCCCCCCACGCCCACCCTGGGCCTCCCCTAGCAGGGCAGGCCTTGGCCCGAGGGCGCGCATCTCGGGCGGGACAGGAGCGGATGCGCCACCCCGCCCCACCGCGGAGGTCCGGAGGAAGTGCCGTTGCGCGTCTGTCAGTGCTTGGCGTTACTATTACTTTTAAAGTGTGAACACAAAATAGGAAGGAATTTCGTGAACGGGTTATCCCCCTGCCTCGTCCCCCACAACGCACAGATCTCAAGGCGCGCTCCTGCGTGGAAACTGAGTCCCCACACACGCCTGCAGGGTGTCCCCACAGCCCCGCGTGGGACCTGTGTTCATAGAGTCCCCAAACAGTTGACACTGGTCCGCCGCGCACTCGGAGACTGCACTCTCGGATAATCCCCGAATGGTCTGCGTTTCGGGGAGGCCTCTGGACGAGTAGCCGTTTCCTCTAAGTTGGTGGGAGGCAGCGCGTTTGAAGCGGAGAGCGGTGTAGACTAAGGCCTTGGGCGGGGGAGGAGCTGCTCCTCCGGGCGGGCGCGAACAAGGGTGGCGTGAGGACTGAGGGTAGACATGTGGAGCGACCGGCGAAGCAATGAGAGTTGGAATTTTCACACCCTATAGACCAGGATCACAGTGCCGGGACCGCAGGGGCTGGTGGCAGTCACCAGGTAAAGAAATAATTTTGTGGGTTTGCAGAGCTATTTGTAGTGGGTTTTTTCTTGAGGCAAGGTCTCGCTGTGTAGACCAGGCTATGTAACCCAGGCTGCTTTCGAACTTCGGTGGCCCTACCTACGGCCTTGGCCTCTCGAGTGCTGGGATTACAGGCGAGAGCCACTGCGCCGGCTGAACACAGGTTTTTGGTGCTAGTACTGGAGCCTTCGATCGCGCACGACGCCCCTGTGAAGTGGCTCTTGCTAACAGCAGTCATTAAATCCATCTTACAAATAAATTAGCGTTATCCCATTTTCCAGATGAGCAAACAGAAGTGACTGGTGCCAGGCTCTCGGAATCCGCAGAGCCCGAGCAGCGCCGCCCGCGGGCGCTCCGGGCCGGGCCCCAAGGATCCTCGTCCTGGAAGGTGGGCCGGGTGTCGGCCTTGCCACGCAGCCGCAGAAGCTCTGTCTCGCCGGCGGGCTGTAGGAAAGGAAGCGACGCCCCCTGGATCGCCACAGGAACCCGGCCCGGCCCGCCTCTCGGTCCGAGGAGCCGCCCCGGCCCCAGAAGTGATGAAAGCCGCGGTCGAGTCCAGGTCATGGCGAAGCCGTTGCCCTTTTAAGGGGGAGCCTTGAAACGGCGCCCGGGTTCCATGTTTGCATCCGCCTCGCGGGGAGGAAACTCCATGTTGTAACAAAGTTTCCTCCGCGCCCCCTCCCTCCCCCTCCCCCTCAGAACCTGGCTCCCCTCCCCTCCGAAGCTCGCGGGGATCCCTCCCTCCCACCCCTCCCCTCCCCCCCGCGCCCCGATTCCGGCCCAAGCCGGGGGGGAGGCCGGGCGCCGGGGCCAGAGTCCGGCCGGAGGGGAACGCGCCCGGCCCCATGGACAGCTCGGCCGTCATTACTCAGATAAGCAAGGAGGAGGCGCGGGGCCCGCTGCGGGGCAAAGGTACTGTGGTGGCGGGGAGGGGGATGCAGTCCGCGCGCGGCAGGAGGGGAGGAGGAGAGCACCGGGGTCTGTCCCTACACAGCAGCCGCTGCCACTACCCTGGGCACCCGCCTTGGCTGGGTCGAAGCTCCGGGCCCGAGAGGCGGAGAAGGCAGAGTTTAAACTCGAGGAGTCCGGAGACGCGGGGCGGGGCCTGGCTCCTCTAGTGCACTGTAGTGTGCTCCAGATTGGGAAACTGAGGCTGGGATAGGGAGGGGGGCTTTGTGGGGGCTCCTGGGCCGGAGTTGCCCGGGTGTCGCCCCCTCCCCCCCGTTGGCGCCAATGGGGCTGCGAGATGGGGGGGTGAGGTGGCCACCTTCGGGCCACCCGCTGAGACTCTGCTCCTCTGTACTGTGGTCGCGTTGGGTCCTCGGGCGCGGAGGTGACAGCCGGCCCGGGAGGCTTTGGAGACCTCCCGCCAAACAGTAGCCACGTTCCCACAAATTTCCGCGTCACGCGTGGAGGCGCCGGGCACCTCCATGGCTGCGAGGGGCCCGCACTAACACCAGTTCCTGCGCGCCCTCAGGGACAGTTTTGTGCCCAGTGAGGGCTGCGGTCGAGGGGCTGCAGGGCCTGGGTTGTGCATCCGCGCACCGACCCGGGAACCCCCACCAAGGCTGCGCCCCGAGTGGGGAAACTTGGGTGAGGGTCCCTCCTTTATGTGGAGTAGCCCTCAGGGCCTGGAAGTCCTCGCTGGTTTACCCACTTCCCGCCTAGGCCTAGCTCGGCCGGGGCAGGGGCGGTGGAGAGCGGGTGTGTCAATCAGCGGCCGCCGCCCGCTGCAGGTTTGAGGTCTGGGCGGGGCGGAGGAGGCGGGGCGCGCAGATGGCGGCGGGACACTGGCCTCAGCCTTGGGACTGCACCCCCTTCCTCTAAGGACTTTGAACCCACGGGGTGGACAGGATGGAGGGAGAGTGGGAGTGGGCGACGGGGCCTCAGGCCCTGGGCCTCCTGAGCAGAGGCTGCCTAGGTAAGGTGGGCAGGTGATAGAGCAGCACCCTGTCCCTTGCATCGCTCCCCGAAACGCGTGCCTTCGTAGCTACACTGGACTGGGGGAGGCGACGTGGAGACTGGTGGGGCCCCTGGCAGGCGCGTTTCAGGATTGGAGTCACTTCTTAGTGCCTCCGTAAAGGAAGGGGGCGTGGCTAGGCCAACTGCGAGTTCGCACCTGGGCTGCCCGCGTCTGCAGGCCAGTATGTCCATGTCCCTAACTTGGGCCTCCCCGCTTCAGGTGACCAGAAGTCTGCCACTTCCCAGAAGCCCCGGAGCCGGGGCATCCTCCACTCTCTCTTCTGCTGCGTGTGCCGTGAAGATGGGGAGGCCCTGCCTGCCCACAGTGGGGCACCCCTGCTGGTGGAGGAGAATGGTGCCATCCCCAAGGTGCGTGGGGGCAGCAGGGGCACCTGGGCTCGGTTGAGGGAAGGGTCCCGGTGGAGACTGTGTGATAAAGCTGGGAAGGGGGGGATGGCCCACTGTCCCACGCGTGTTCGGCTGCCAGGGGGGGGAAGCCCCTGTAGGAGCTACCCCGCCCAGCCCCACCCCTCCCACCTCAGACCCCAGTGCAGTACTTGCTCCCCGAGGCCAAAGCCCAGGACTCGGACAAGATCTGCGTGGTCATCGACCTGGACGAGACCCTGGTGCACAGCTCTTTCAAGGTGGGTCCGGGCCGCAGCCCTCAGCGCTGAGCCCCGAGGTTGGGGCCCCCCTGGCTGGGGAGGGGGTCTCTGCTGGGACCTGGGGTGGCCCACCCTAGCTCCAGCAGCTCTTTCCCCCCCTCCCTGCAGCCGGTGAACAACGCCGACTTCATCATCCCAGTGGAGATCGATGGGGTGATCCACCAGGTGAGGGGCAGAGGGGGAGGCAGGCTGGGCATCTGCCTCCAGACCCCACACGTCCCCCCAATCTGGAAAGAGCGCCGCATGGGAATCTGATAAATGTGCCATGGTAGAGGCCCAGAGGAGGTGTGAGATTTGCCTGAGGCCACACAGAACCTCAGAGACTTGGCCAGCTCCAAGCTAATAGCCTGGCTTGCAGTGCCCTCTCGCCCTGCACCCCTTGCCCGGGACCCAGTTCAAGTAATTCAGGATAGGTTGTGTGCTGTCCAGCCTGTTCTCCATTACTTGGCTCGGGGGCCGGCGCCCTGCAGCCTTGGGGTGAGGGGGCTGTCCTCAGGGTCCTGCATCTTTTGAGGCCAAGGTGGGGGAAGAGACCAGGAATTTAGTGACTCTCCAGGCAGGATCTGCAGCTGGTGGGCTTGAAGCTCTTCCCGATCCTCTGGAACACTGGGTGGTTGGGGCAGCTGCCAAGGGACGCCACAGGCCTGGCTCCTGCACCGTTCCCTCGCAGCCCTCCGTTGCCCCTCCCCCGCCCGTGGGCCACAGCCCCTCACTGGCCCACCCCCCAGGTCTACGTGCTGAAGCGGCCCCACGTGGACGAGTTCCTGCAGCGAATGGGTGAGCTGTTCGAGTGCGTGCTGTTCACCGCCAGCTTGGCTAAGGTGAGGCCCCGCCAGGGATGTGGGGTAACCTTACCCTCCCATCTGCCTCCAGCATGCGGCCAGATGGAGCCCTGGGCCACTCTCAGCCCCTGGATGACCCACCTCCCACCTCCAGTACGCAGACCCAGTAGCTGATCTGCTGGACAAGTGGGGGGCCTTCCGGGCCCGGCTGTTCCGAGAATCTTGTGTCTTCCACCGGGGGAACTACGTGAAGGACCTGAGTCGGCTGGGCCGAGACCTCCGGCGGGTGCTCATCCTGGACAACTCGCCGGCCTCCTACGTCTTCCACCCAGACAACGCCGTGAGTGCCAGAGGGCCACACAGGCTGCGACTGAGGGAGGGACGAGAGCCCATCCATGCTGCCTTGGCCTCCACAACCCCAGATGCAGTAGTGCTGCGTGGCTGTGCCTTTCTGTCCATTCCTTTTCCTGCTGTCAGTGACCTGTGCCTGTCACCCGCTGCTGCTGCTGCTGCTGCTGTTGCTGCTGCTGCCTGGTACTTGGTTAATTGGGCCATTCCACTGGGTGTGGAGGGTACCCGCTGCCAGGCAGTGGGACAGCTTCAGCTTCTCAGAGTGCCAGTTGTGTCCTATCAGTGGGCCACAGAATAAAAGTAATGAGTCCTGATTGGGATTTTTAACAATCTGAATGCTTGGCACACAGTATATAAGCATTGCTCTCTGAAACTTTTTTTTATACATATTTGACACTGAGTTGCTGTGAAGCTGTAAGGGGTTCCCAGGAGCTGAGCAGCCTGAGTAGTGGGTGCCTAGGGCTGGCCTGAGTGTTCAGCAGCCTGGCTCGCCTGTACCCTCACTCCCCTCTTCCCATCTCCCCAGGTACCAGTGGCCTCGTGGTTTGATAACATGAGCGACACTGAACTGCATGACCTCCTCCCCTTCTTTGAGCAACTCAGCCGAGTGGACGACGTGTACTCAGTGCTCAGGCAGCCTCGGCCTGGGAGCTAGTGAGGCGCCATGGGGCCAGGACCTGCCCCTGGCAGAAGCCTGCATCTCCTGTCATGCAGACTCTGGGTACTTGCCTGTACTCTTAAGAAAACCTGCGGGCTGCACCATGTTCATGGCCCTGGGAAAGCAGGCACCTACCCTACCAGCCCCACTGGGCTGCACAGAGGACGATGAGCCCCCGGGCCCATGTCAGTGCCTTCAAACCTCCCCTCCCCTTTCAGGGTGCCTGGGGGGCCCTGCCTGCTGCTTCTCTTTTCTGTCTTTCTCCATGCTGCCATGTTTCTCTGCTGCCAAATCGGGCCCCTTAGCCCTACCTAGCTCTGCTTTGGGGGTGGAGGCAGGGTTTCTGACCCCCAGCCTGGGAACAGTGTACACCAAGTGCCTTGCATAGACCCTCTCTTCCCTGCCAGCCTTCCCAGGGACAGGGACACAGCCATCCTCCTGCCAGCTCCCGCGGGAATGGTGCCGGCGGCTGCACTCTAGGCTGCAGCAGGAGGAACCAATCTGTCCTGCTCACCCTCTGCCTTGGGACTGATGGAGCCATCAGCAGTTTCTGCCCCAAGGGAGAGCTGGGAGGGGGGTCTGTTACTGTTTGTGAGGGGAGCAGCCCCGCTTCTCCAAGGCAGACAGCTGCTCCCCACATCACCCAACCCTGGAGCCCTACTTCTGCCTTATCCACCCCACGCCCCGCAGCTTGGTTCCCCGAGTATGAGTATGGGGTGTAGGCAGGACCCCCTGCGGTGCCATATAAATATGTATATGTGTATATAGATTTTTAAGGGAGGGACAGGCAAGGGTCGAGGTAGAGATACCCCTCCCTCACCCCTTTCCTGGGCCCAGAAATTGGGGGGAGGGAGGGAAAGGATTTTTACATTTTTTTAAACTGCTATTTTTCTGAATGGAACAAGCTGGGCCAAGGGGGCTCAGGCTCTGTCCTCTGTCCCACACACCCCCTTTGCTCCATTCATTCGAAGATACTCTTTGAGCACCTTCTATGCCCAGCAATGTGCTAGGTTCACCAGCTAAGTGTGTGGGGTCTCCACCCCTAATTGGTGCCTCTCCCTACTCACTCCAGACTTCACAGGTGCCTTGGAGGTATCTGCAGGAGGTGGGACCTTCTTGGGCTTGGGGGGTCTCCAGGAAACCTGGCCAAGCTGCCCCCCTCCCCTGTGCCAACCCACCCCCTGCAGCCTCCTCTGACCCCCTGCTGGCTGGGGGCTCGCCCCCAGGACTTCCTGCCTTCCAACTCTGACTTCATTTCTGACCCTCCGCCCCACACCAGCGGAGTCTGAAGGTCAAAGCCTTGGGTTCTCCCTAGGGTTCAAGAATTAAGGGGACCCACAAACCAGTGCCAAGGGAGTTGATGGGGAAGGGAGGATATTGGTGACCTGAGTCGGGTGCCTTCCCGTTTAAGTGCCTTCTCTGACAGCTTCACAGTGTGATAACTAAAGAGAAAGCCAGCCCCCACCCCCCATCCGGCTTGTGTGGTCTTTGGTCTGTGCCCAGTGTCCCCTCTAGAGCAAACCTTCAGAGGGGAGGGAGGAGCTGCCCAGGCCCTACGCTTTCCGTGTGAGTGCGGCAGAGTCGTGAACACAGCCTTGAGTTGGACTTGTGCACATCAGGTTGCGGTACAGAGTTATTCTGCTGTGAGTTTCGGAAGTCCCTGACGCTGTAGACTCGAAATTTAGCTCTGAAGCTAAACTGACGCGAGGAAAGGGGCGGGCCCGCGCGAGGGCGGGGCTGCCCGGTTGGGCGGGCGCGGAAGAACTCGCTCACCGGGCTGGCGTGGGCGTGGGCTGCCGTCGAGGTCTTTGGCCTACAGGTCTGAGTGAGCAGCGTAGTGGGGCTGCAACCTCAGGCCTCTGGCTCGGCGGGCAGGCTGGGTGGGGCCGGCGCCAACTCCCGGCTGCCGCCCCACTTCCTGCCCCGCCTCGTTTCCTCTGCGGACCGCGCCTCCCTGGCCGGCCAGGCAGGAAGTGCCCTCCGCCCTCGCCAGCTTCTCAGGCCGGCCGCTAGGGGCCTCCCGGTCCTCGCGGACCCCGGGCTCCCCAGGGCTTGTCCTTGACGCGCCTATTTCACCACCTACTTCGCCCCCACCCTATGCCTGCACTCCAGGCTTGCTTCATTCTCCCCTCCTGAAGGTGGGGTCCCCCCACACACACGCAGGGGCGCAGAGGGATGTGTCCATTGCACGCGTCGGTTTCTGTTCCCCCAACCCCGCAGCCGGCCATCGCTTTACCTGGCGAGTGTGGCCCCAAGCCTGCCTCTTAGAGCTTCACCTGTTGAACGCCATAACTCTGTGCTGGGCATTGCCCTGCGCGTGAAGCTGCCCCTTCTTCCACTTCACCCCGCTCCTGCTCCTTTTACCCGGTACAGAAGAGCCAGGAAGCAGCCACCTGGGAGGAGAAGCCTCCAGTACCCTGGCATCAGCTCTGGTCTAGCTAGACCAGGAGAGGCTCAGCAAGATAAATACCCGGGTCTTAGCCTATCCTGGAGGACCTGCTCTAGTTCCTGCTCTCCATGTAAGCACTGGCCAATTCAGATTTGCATCCCGGAGGCCATGCAAGGAGGGTGCCCAGCTTTGAGTGAGATCATAGAATTTCCTACCACCACCACCTACGCACCCTGCACCCAGGCAGAGTTCATCTTGACTATACTGTGGGTGCTTCTCTGGGCCAGGCACAGCACGAGGAGCAAACTGGGTCACTGCTACTCTCAAGGAATCCACCCTACAGTAATAAACACAACTATTGGAAGGGTGGAGAGGTTTTAATCCCTTTATGTATGAGTGTTATATTACCAAGATGAGTTACTGACCCTGCTTTTGGATGTCTTTACCTTTGTTCTAGGCAGTAATTGTTCCAGAGGCCCTTAAGTATCCTCGGAAGGTAAAACCCTGGGTGGTCCATTCTAAACATATTTCCATAATTGAAGCCTACTTAATTAGTTGAAAAGGGGAAAGTGGGAGAAAACAAAGATTTAGCAATAATAACCACAAAAAGTAATGCTACCTGTAATTTAAGAATTAAGATTAGAAGAGCTCCAATAGATGCAAGCATTGACAGTTGTCTTTAATAGAGGCTGTTATAATTTTCAGTAGTAGGGGCTGAGGATGCAGCCCCCACCCCCACCCTGTACCGGGACTCAAACTCAGGACCTTGCACTTGCCAGGCAGGCACTTGTGCCTGCTGAACTATATCCCCGTGAGGGTGTAGCATTTGCTTAGCATCCATGAAACCCTGGGTTTGATCCCCAGTGCTGAAAAAATTCCATTTTATCAGAAAGTCTCATGAATTTCCTGTTCCAGGGCCAGCTTCCCAGCTGCGGTCCCCTGGTGAGAGGGTTTCTGTGGGAAGTAAGATGTTCCTTTGGAATGATCTGCCTCGAGTTGATTGGGGTCTCCAGAACATGGTGATTGTGTTCCTTTAGATATGCCTCAACACATCCTCTCAATGGGTATCACACCCCTGTCACCCAGGCAGGCAAGCAGTGCACAAGCGGGAGTACTGAGTGTCCAGCGTGAACAAGCCTTGGCTGACCTGCCTCAGGTCGCTTTACCCTTAGTTTAGAGACCTTCTGATTGCAGAGCACAGAACGCCACTTCGTGTAATTAAAATGTAAGCCAAAGACACTTTGCTTGCTGTGGTAATTTGTTACATTGGACCAACAAAGGGTGGTCCTAGCCCCAATACCTGGCAACACTTTAACCTCCAAGTGGGTGAGCTCCCAATCAAATAAAATAAAACAGAGGTAGTTCCAGAACTATCACCAGTTCCAGAACAAATGCAAAAGGCGCAAAAATAAGTGAAAGGAACATATAAAAATATAGGCAAAAACAAATGAAAGACTTGAAAACAATGAGCCAAATACCATTATGTCTGTGGAAGGAATTGTCCTAATGGTCCAGGAGACCATTTCTTCCAAGATAACACCCAAAGGATCCAGAATGTCATCAGGTCAAATCAGCAATGAAACAAGGACTTATCACTGGGCAGAGTCCCCAGCCAATGCCTTTTTTTTTTGTACTGGGAATCAAACTCAGGACCTTGCACTTGCTAGGCAGGCACTTGTGCCATTGAGCTGTATCCCTGACCTACCAATGCCATTTCAGAATGAATATTTGCAGGGTGGAGTCACAGGGAGGCACATCTCAAATAGCAGTCTAAAGGTAACGTTATTTATATCCTAGGACCTGTGTTATCCAGAATTCATGTAAATTTTGGAGGGAAAAGCTTCAGTTGCTAACTCTCATTGGTATTTCATCCCACCATTCTCCATCATCCCTGGCTTGCTATGGTTATTTATTACATCCACCACTTGGCTTAGTCGTGGCTTGTGACAAGAGAAATCTCAAAATAGAGTTAGGACTGTCAAAGCACAGTCATGATCATCGTAATTACAATACCAGCTGGGCATGATGGCAAACTCCTGTAATCCCAGCACTTGTTTTTTTTTTTTTTTTTTTTTTTTTTTTTTTTTTTTTTTTTTTTTTTTTTTTTTTTTGTTTTGTTTTGTTTTGGTCTTTTTGAGACAGGGTCCTGCTATGCAGTTCAAGCTAGCCTTGTGCTCACTTTGCAGCCCAGGCTGGCCTTGAACTTGCAAATGATCTTCCTTCCTCAGCCTCCCAAGTGCTAGGATTATAGGTGTGTGCCACTATGCCTGCAATCCCAGCACTTGGCAGGGTGAGACAGAATCTTCTTGAGTTTGAGGTCAGCCTGAAATACATAGCAAGCCCCTGTCTCAAAAAATAGAAATAAAAAAATAATAATAAAATTAAATACCAGTTCATTTAGGCTCAGGAGAATCGTAACACCGTCAAACATTCACTGAACACCTAGTGTGGAGCAAGAACGTGAACAGAGAGATGGTCTAATCCCTAGCACACTGCAAAGAGCATGAGCAGTCATAGAGGACAGAGTACATGGGGGACACCTTGCCTCCTGAGTGCGCCCGGGTGATGGGAAAAGGCTCCCTGCTGGAAGGAGGCTCAG
>PVLD010015475.1:0-48364 GCA_004027595.1 Dinomys branickii | reverse complement strand
GTCTTTGGTTTTTTGTTTTTTGTGTTTTTCTGTTGTTGAGATGATTAATTGTCTGACCAATTTTGCATGTCTGTATCTGTGTTCATGTATATACACTTCGAAGATATCAATAGGTAAAGCAACAACCATTGTTGAGTCCATGTCACCTTGTCTGTAAATCAGTTTTGATTGTACTATTTCTTATGCTAATTTGTGTCTGCTTGTTAATATGTTTTTGTGCTTTTATTTTTTAAAAGAAAAAAAAAAGAAAACAACTTCTAATCTAGATTGATGTACCCCACAAAACTATCTTTAAAAGTTGATGGAGAAATAAGATACTTCCATGACAAGAATACCTGAGGAAACTTATGAACACCAAAACAGCCCTCCAAAATGTTCTCAAAGACATTCTAGAAAGAGATAACAAAGATTACAACTCTATGAACCCAAACAGAGTGAATATCCACTAGGCAAGGCAAACAATTAAAGAGGCTGAAAAAAGTGAGCTAACAACAGGAAAATAACATGAAAAGGATGTCAATACATATCAGTAAAAACAATCAATGTTAATGGTCTCAATTCACCCATCAAAAGAAACATACTGACAGAATAGGTCAAGAAGATCCAACAATATGCTGCATAAAAGAAACACATTTAATTCAAAAAGAAATTCATAGACTGAAAGTCAAAGGATGGAAAACAATACTCCATGCAACAGAAACCCAGAAAAAAGCAGGGGTAGCTATTCTATTTGCAGACAAAGTGGACTTCAAGCCAAGACTGATTATCAGAGACAAAAAAGGACAATACATCCTTAAAAAGAGAATAATCCAAGAGGAAGAGATTACAATCATAAACATATATGCAATAAATACCAATGGACCCAACTATATAAAACAAATATTAACAGAGATGAAAAATCAAATAACCACTAACACAACTGTACTAGGGGATCTACACCCCACTGTCACAAGTAGATCAACTAGATAAAAAATCAACAATAAAATATTAGAACTGAACCAAATTTTTGAACAAATGGACTTAGTAGATATCTAAAGACTATTCCACCCCACATTAGAATACATGTTCTTCTCAACTGCACATGGGACATTCTCCAAAATAGACCACATACGAGCTCATAGAACATGCTTAAGTAAATGCAAAGGAAATGAAGTTATCCCATGCATGTTATCAGACCACAGTGCAATGAAGTTGAAAATCATTGGCAAAAGAAACCACAAGAACGTCATAAATATATGGAAATTAAGTAACGCTCTCCTGAACAACCAATAAGTCATAGATGAAATTAAAGAAGGAATTAGTTTCTACAATTAAATTATAATGACAATAAAATATACCAGAACATGGCATACAATAAATTCAGTCCTAAAAAGGAAATTTATAGCAATAAATACCCATGTCAGGAAAACAGAGCAAGCGCAAATAAAACACTTCATGTTGAACCTCAAGCTTCTAGAAAACCAAGAGCAGACCAAGCCCAAAGCTCATGTGAGAAAGGAAATTATAAAGATCAGAGCAGAAATTAATGCAATGAAGAGTAAAAAAAACCAATACTAATAATGAATCAAAGAGTTGGTTCCTTGAAAGATTAAATAAAAATCAACAAACTCTTAACCAAACTTATCAAAAAAGGCAAAGACTCAAATCTACACAATTAGGAATGAAAAAGGTGAAATCACAATGGACCCTGCAGAAATGCAGATCATATACCTACTTTGAGAACTTGCATTCTAATAAGATGGAAAATGCAGAAGAAATGGACAGATTCCTAGATACATATGAATTACTAAAACTGAATCAAGAAGATATAAAAATCCTAAAAAAGCCAGTATCAATCAATGAAATTTAAGATGTAATTAAAAACCTACTAGCAAAGAAAAGCCCAGGCTCTGATGGATTCACTGCAGAATTCTACAAAAATTTAGAGAAGACCTAATACCACTATTTCTCAAATTCTTTAATGAAATTGAAAGGGAAGCAACACTTCTGAATTTATTCCTAGAAGCAAGCATTACCCTGATAACAAAACCAGAGACGGGCCCAACTAAAAAAGAGAACTACAAGCCAATCTCCCTAATGAACATAAATGCAAAAGTCCTCAATAAGATACTAGCAAACAGAATGCAGCAAATCATCAAGAAAGTGATACACCATGACCAGTAGGATTCATCCCAGGAATGCAGGGATGGTTCGACATATGTAAATCAATAAATGTAATATACCATATTAACAGGGCCAAATACAAAAACCACATAACCATTTCAACAGTTGCAGAAAAAGCATTTGACAAAGTCCAACACCCATTCATGATTAAAAAAAAAACCTACAGAAAATTAAAATAGATGGTCTTTGTCTCAATCTGATACAAGCCATCTATGACAAACCAACAGCCAACATCATACTAAATGGACAACAACCGAAAGCTTTCACTCTACAATCAGGAACAAGACAAGGATGTCCACTGGCATCACTCTTATTCAATACAGTTCAGGAAACTGTAGCCAGAGCAATTAGGCAAGAGAAATCAATAAAAGGAATAATGATAGGAAAGCAAGAAGTTAAATTATCATTATTCATGGATGACATGATACTCTACATACAAGACCCCAAAAACTCCACCAAAAGACTCCTAGATTTAATAACCAAATTCAGTAGCACAGCTATATACAAAATCAACACTCAAAAATCAATATCCTTCCTGTGCACAAATAACTCATTCACTGAGGGAGAAATTAGGGAAACAACATCTTTCACAATAGCATCCAAAAAAGTGGAATACCTAGGAATCAATCTAATGAAGGAAGTAAAAGTCTTTACACTGAAAACTACAGTAGTCTGAGAAAAGAGATTGAAGAGGATATCAGAAAATGGAAAGATATCCCTTGCTCTTGGGTAGGAAGAACCAATATAGTGAAAATGGCCATACTTCCAAAACTGTTATACAGATTTAATGCAATTCCAATCAAAATTCTAACAGCATATCTCACAAAATTAGAAAAAAACAATCCTAAAATTCATTTGGAACCAAAAGAGACCTAGAATAGCAAAGGCAATTCTGGGCAATAAAGGCAAAGCAGGGAGCACCACAATACCAGATTTGAAATTTTACTACAAAGCTACTGTGATAAAAAAAAAAACAGACCTGAGGATCAATAACAGATGAGAAGATGCAGAAACAATTCCAGACATATTCAGCCACCTTATCTTTCACAAATGTGCCAAACACATTCACTGGAAGAAAAATAGTCTCTTTAATAAATGGTGCTGGAAATATTGGCTTTGCATATACCAAAAATTAAAATTAGATCCATATCTTTCACCATGAACTAAACTAAAATTGAAATGGATCAATGATCCAAATATTAAGACAGAACCATCAAATCTGCTGGAAGACAGAATAGATAAAACTCTTGAAGACACTGGTGTAGGTAAAGACTTTATGAACAAAACCATGATCACATGGGAACTATCACAAAAAATCAAAAACTGGAATCTCATCTTATTAAAAAGCTTTTGCACAGCAAGAGAAACCACCAACAGAATGAAGAGACAACCCACAGTGTGAGAAAAAAATGTTTCTAGCTGTTCCTCAAAGAATTACTATTAAGAACATATAAAGAACTCAAAAGAATCAGAGCCCCCCCCCAAAATTTAATACCCAACTCAAAAATGGGCATCTGAGATGAATACTCACTTCTCAAATGAAGAGGTACAAACTACAAATAAACATATAAAAAAATGTTCAACATCAATGGTCATTCAAGAGATACAAATTAAAACAATGCTGAGACTTCATCTCACTCTAGAAAGAATGGCTATTATCAAGAAATCAAAGAAACAACAAATCCTGGAGGGGCTATGGGGGAAAAGGAACCCTTCTCCACTGTTGGTGGGAGGGTAGATGGTGCAACCACTGTGGAAATCAGTGTGGCGAGTCCTCAGAAAACTAGGGACTACAGGTTCCATTTGACCCAGCTATTCCCTTCCTTTGATATCTTCCTGAAAGAATTAACAGCAACATACCACAGTGGTACATGCACACCCATGTTTACAGCAGCACAGTTCGTAATAGCTAAATCTTAGAAACAGCCCAAATGCCCATCCATGGTGAATGGGCAAATAAGATGTGGTTTTTATACAATGGAGTACTACTCTGCCATAAAGAAGGATATGCTCAAGAAATTTCCAGGTAAATAGATGTACCTTGAGACCATACTCTTAGGTGAAATAAATTGGACACACATGTTTAAGTACCACATTGTTTTTCTGGTGTGAAAAATCAGAAGTGTAAATAAGGGCCAAAATATATAATAGGCATTGTGAAACAGAAAAAAAAATGTTCAAATGGGGAGGGGAGCAAGGGAGGGGGGGAATAAAAGAAGAAAACAGTTAAAAAGATGAGAAAAGAAGGACATGGAAACCAAACTTTTGTAAATGGGAAGAGGAGGAGGGATTGATGGGAGAGGAGGAGGGATTTAGGGGAGGGGAGGGGAGGGGGATGAGAGAAAAGAATCAAGTTATACCATGCACAGGTATAAATTCTCTATTACAAATGTGATCATTATGTATATCCAAAATGTACCAATAAAATGATTGGGAAAAAAGTCAAAAAAAAGAACTACAGAAAACAGGAAAAGGAAGCTGCCCTCCAACACAAGGGTCTTGATATCCTGGGCTCCAATCTCCCTGACAACCACATTGTGTTTTGCTGATTTCCCTCCTGTTTTACTCCACCCTTTTAGAATAACAAGGAAGATGCCAGAAAAATTCATAACCAGTTATTTTTCTTTTTTACAGTAGTTTGATATAATTTATTAATCAAGACAACTCTATCCCAAGATAGAATTGGACTAGCTTGAGGAGTCGTACATAATACAATAGGAAAAGGAAAACGAAGCCAGGTGCACAACCTGCAACTCCAAAGAGCCTGTTTAATTTTTTAGAATTAGACCTAAAGTCTCAGAGCCTCCTGGATGCCAGACATTAATTCATTTTAATTTCACTCTAATTCATTTTAATTTGCCAAAATTGAAGGAAACTAAATCTATCACAAAGATGTTAGTTCACCAAGAACTGTCCAAGGAGAGAGCACCTGTTTTGTTTCCCACGGCACACCAAAGGGGGTTAGCATGAACTTAGCCTGGCAAGCCTCGTGTTTGCCAACTATTTCAGGGAAACTGCAGAAGCAGGCATGATTGTGGGAACCTCAAGTGCGGCGCTGAACAGATGATGTCCACACAGGAGTCCTCTGCCATGGCCCCTTGGGTTTTATAAGCTTCTCACCCCCACATCCAGGGTGTGCCCTTTACACCTCCTGCTGCTCTCTGCTAATTCCAAACAGGCAGACTGTACTCTATAGAAGCAGTGCTCAAGATGGAAGACAGAAGACTGCTTCCCCTCTGTGTGGCCAAAGCTGGGCTTCCTGGCCCCCCATGACTCAAGATTTTACCCTGCAGCTCCTCACCTTCCTGGACTCAAACAAGCCCATAGTGCCACTCCAGAACCATCTTTGAGAGTGGTTTTCCTAATCGCCCTTCCCGTTGCCTGCACCCTCTAGGTGGCACAATAATGAGGTACTTTCCTACAATAAAAAATGTGAATAATAAATGCAACTGTAGAAATAAGTATTATTGTAGAATGGCAGGCGTGGTCAGAACCATTGCATGCAAAGATAGTCTAACAGTATCCTGGGTAGGACATCAATATCAGTGATAAAGAACTCAAAAAAGTTGTTTAATTGGATTCTGCTCTTCACTATTCTGAGGCTCTTGACTAACTTAACCAAGTGGCTCCTAAAGATGCTGTCAGCTTTGAGGATGGGAAAGCTGACCATACCCCAAGAAGAACCAGGGCTCTTGAGCTCCTGACTTCCTTCTCAAGATGTGCTCTTGAGATACCAGCTGAAAGGTATGACTCAGGGACAAAAGGAGAAGAAGTCATCTACCAGTTGCAAGAAAGAACAATGACACAGGGAAGGGGCAAGTCTTCTCCCACCTGAAACATATTCCTGGAGGAATTCCAGTTGGCCAAAAATCACTGAAGCCAAAAATGATGGTAAAGACATATTAACAGTAATGTTGATATTGAGAGTACAGAGACAGCCACGGGCCGAAGGAGGAAAAAGTCTATGCCTGTCATTCCCAGCTTTGAGGCCCTGTTCCAATCCCAGCTCTCCTGTAAACCCTGCCCTATCTCCTCTATAGGCAGCACTGACTCCTTAGCAAACCGGGGCAGAGGTTTAACAATGGCTAAGGGGCAAGGGAAAATGGGGCCCAACCTGAGATAAGCTTTAGGTACTGTCTCCAGTGCCCAGTGGCAAATGCCCTCAAAGGGAGAATGTGTGTCTGTGGGACCAAGCCAGAGGCAGGACTGAGTCTGAGGTGAGACTGAGTATTTAAGGTGTGTGTAAGGAGGCTGGAGATGTGTGGAGGAGGTTTGTGTGTGTACGTGAATACACACACTGAATGGGTGAAGGAAGAGGCACAAGGTGGCTGCAGGGGGAACCCACGAGTCACTCAAGCAGGGTTGGCCCAGCAGGCAGCTGAGCTCCCGAGAGGCCTGGGTGGGAGACAGATGTCCACATCTACACAGTGGTTAAAAGACAAAACAGCAAGGCACACCTTGGACAGCAGTCTGGAGCACAAAGACAAAGGGCACCTGTCACATGCACTTCCACTCCAGCCATCACCGCATTTGTCACTTCAGATGCACCCCACTCCCACAGGAGGTGTTCCTCTCCACAAAGCAATGAAACATGAACTCATCTCTCTGGCCTACAGGCACAGAGCTATCCCCACTGGGGCCCAGAACAGAATGAGGCAAGGAAGAAGGAAACGTGACTCTTCCTTTTCAGCGTGGTGGGTGGAGGTGGGGATTAGTTGCTTTACTTTTGGGGGAGGAGATATGGAGGAATAGTCAGGCTGCAGCCATCAGCTGCTGGGGCCCAAGCTTCAAAAAACACTGAGTATCTAAATCAGCCCTGTCCACACTTTCCTGCCTCTGCCTTTGGGTCTGTTGCTTCCTGATGAGTATGTGCAAACTGGGGACCTCTTGTTCACAGAGGGGAAATGCAGCCGCTGGGGAGATGATCCCACCTTTAACCGCTCACATAAAACACTCCCTCCCACCAGCGCAGCCTTTGCTGCTTCTATTCTCCATACCCAGGGTCTGAGCCGTGGCCACACATCTATCATTCTGCAGAATGAATCGACTTTCCAAGAAAAGGAGGTGTAAGACTAGGTATCAGTTTATTCAAGCAGCAAAGACTGGATGGAGGATGCCTAAGAGCCCCAGCAAGGTGGGGCTTGCGACCTAGAAGAATGTTTCTCCCAAAGGCAAAGCCTGGTAGAGGGAAAGGGAACACTTGCATCCAGGTTGCTCCTGCTGTATGTTGCCCTTGGTTTCATGGCTGAATCTGCAGTTAAGACTTTTGAGGAGTAAGGAGTGATCGATAATAAGGATCTAAATTGTCCACTGAAAATAGGAGATGCCAGCACAGTCACAAGAACAGGGGGAAGAGTGACACTTAGTGGGGAGAGGGCTAATATCTCACTTGCATAGTTAGCTCAAGCCGGCTTCCATAGTGAAGGCTCCAAGACACTCATGACTACTCCGAGAATCCAGGGATCAGCCACAAGGCAGGCAGGAGCCAAAAGATGTTAGGAGTAAGAGTGGGCAGTGGTCTAGGTTTCCTTTGAGGGGCATATTCCTCCCCTTATTGGTGCTTCTCAAGTTCAGTCTCAGGTCCAATACTTCTTTAGCATTGGACATAATCCCTTTCTCACTACCATGTAGAATGGATAAATCTCTAGGCCTAACCTCTCCCACTGCAGGCCCAGATGCATAAACGCACAGCTGTCTAGCAGATGTCCCAAATTCAAAATATCTCAAAGTAAACTTACAATATTCTGCCCTCCTGCAGTACCTGTGCTTCTTCCTTGTGTCCCCAATTCTGAATGACACATGCTCTACTCAGTCACCCCAGGCTTTCCCTGCCATGGAGTCTGACACTGAAACGCTGCAACTACATTTCCTCCTCTTCAGTGTGGCCACTGCTCTAGTTCGGTCCTTGCCTTTTATTTGGGAACAACACAATGTGAGGGCTCAGAATAAAAAGGGGCCACGAGCCTGGAGTGTGGAATTGTATTCAGCACTCTCTCAGGAGGAGCACACCACTTCTTTTACTTCAGTCTTGGTACTGGGATCAGGAATAAGGGGAAGGACCCAGAGGGGCCAAAACACAGGGATGAGTAAGCACTGGAGGGGAAGCAAGCGTAATGAGAAGCAGGAACGACCCCTCAGAAAAGAAACTCTCAAACCCCACTTCTATAGCCAAAGCACTATTTATTGGAAGACCCCTCACTTTGGCTACATATTTTCCTCAATCTCAACCCATCTACATCTCTCAGCCATATTACTACCAAAAAGGAAACTCACATCCAGCACTTTGATAATAACTCAGCCTCCCTCAGAGTACTATAACCAGTTCTGAACATCCCAAGTCCTTTCACCTTTAGAGATGCTTGGCTTCCATATTTGACAAAAGAATAACTTATTAAATAACACATTTTTAAGATCCTGGCACCTGAGTTACTTGTCCTAACATAAAAGAGAACTTACTGGGGCACTGAAAGCATCTCTCACCCTGGAAACACAGGGATCTGGCTGAATTCTGTCTCTGTCATTTCCAGATGTGTGGCTCATACTAGAACTTTCTCAAGCCTCAGTTTTGTCCTGGGAAGTGAGTAGGAAATTGATAGTTATGTCCCAGGGCCACCACCAGGATTAAATGAGATAAAACATATAAAGTGCTTACCACATAGCCTGCCAAAATGCAAATGCTCAATTAATACTGCGTCCTTTTGCTATTATTAATGATTTTGTAATGATGTCACTATTGTTCCTACTCATAGCTAAGTTCATGGTGGGCTACTCTTGGCCACTGTCTTTAAGTTATATCCCTCTCTCACCAGTCTCAAAGTTCTCCTGTGAGGATATGCCCTGACTGCAAAGTGCAATGTGTGAGAGATGGCAGAGAGGGTTATTGCACACATTGGCAGTGTGAAGGCACAGCGGGGTCTGAAATCACTGCTCCAGGCCACTGATTTCACTCTAATCTCCTAAGCCACCAGTCTGGCTCAAATACTGATAAAGCTCTTATGCAACAGTAGATATAAGGATAGCCTGAGAATTATATGGGGGATTTTAACAGGAAGAAACAAATTACACTTGAGAAACAAAGTGCCATCAAATCTGGATCCTTATTATTTATAATTCACTTTCAAATTACCTGGATTTTACCAAAACTTCTCTGGCTACACACCAAGCTTAAAAACTGAAACATTTCTTCCTAGTTTAGGTCTTACGATCTTGGGAGATGTAAATATGCATGTTATCACTCTTCTGCTGAGGGGGTTTTCCTACAGTGCTTTGCCACCTGCATGGGTTCTCCGATGGGCACTGAAGTGGGAGCTGTTGTTGAAGTCTTTGCCACACTCTGTGCACTTATAGGGTTTCTCCCCAGTGTGGATTCTCTGATGAATAATAAGACTGGAGCTCTGATTAAAGCATTTCCCACACTCTCTGCACTTATAGGGCTTCTCTCCTGTGTGAATCCTCTGGTGAGTGATGAGGTTAGAACGATCCCGGAAGAACTTTCCACACTCTGGGCATCTATAGGGCTTCTCTCCTGTGTGTACTCTCTGGTGGGTGATGAGCTTGGAACGCTCACTGAAGCATTTCCCACAGTCCACACACTTATATGGCTTTTCCCCAGTGTGGGTTCGCTGGTGGTTGGCCAGAGTGGAACTCTTACTGAAGCTTTTCCCACATTCAGCACACTCATAAGGTTTCTCTCCTGTGTGGATTCTTTGGTGACTAATGAGGGCGGAGTTCTTTGAGAAGCGTCTTCCACATTCAGAGCACTGATACAGCTTCTCCCCCGAGTTGGTGGTGTGAGGTGCAGGAGAGTTCAAGTTCGCCCCAACACTACAGGATGGCTCAGCTGTCTCCTGTGTGGAATTCCTCCAGTGAGCACTAACAGATGGGCTTTGATCAATGCTCTCTCCAGTTTCACTACAATAGTCAGGACTCCCTCCCAAGTGGACTTTCTGATGTTTTACAAGGTTTGAGCTCTGGTTGAAGCTTTTCCAACGCTCCCCACATTTATAGTGCTTTTCCCCCATGTGGATTCTCTGGTGGGTGATGAGATTGGAGTGATCATCAAAGCTTTTTCCACATTCAAGGCATCTGTGGGGCTTCTCTTCAGTGTGGATTCTCTGATGTGTATTGAGGTTAGAGCGGTCACTAAAGCTTTTTCCACATTCAAGGCATGCATAAGGCTTCTCACTTGTGTGGATCCGCTGGTGGGCAATGAAGTGTGAGTTCCTCCTGAAGCTTTTCACACATGTATCACACTTGTAGGGTTTCTCTGCAAGGTACAGGCCTTGATGATCAATAAGTTTTTCTAGATCTTCCTCAGAAGAACACTCTTCCCATTGTTTTTGTGGAGGATTACCCCACATCCCTTCACCTTCATTTTCATTTTCACTGTCTTCTCCCCAATCATGAAAGGAGTAAACAGCCTCTGTAGTACATTTTGGTAAGGCTCCAGGTAAATCACCAAAAATGTCCTGTTCTGAAATCTGGTCTTCATCCTTATGCCTCAACTCAAAACCTAAAAGAATAGATACAAAGGCAGTTTTTGTTCATTCGTTAGTTAGCATTTATTCATCTGTCTCTGTGTCTTATGAATGTGACCAAAATGAACCTGTATCTTAACTCTCACATCTTATAAATGTGACTAATGTAAAACTGACCAAGTTTGGGGGCATATATACATTGCTAAACTTTAACAACTCGGGAACACAATCTAGGACATCATAGCCCCCCAAAAGGAGCCACAAGGCCCAGCCCAAGCAGTGTGCCA
Source organism: Dinomys branickii (assembly GCA_004027595.1). NCBI lineage: Eukaryota > Metazoa > Chordata > Mammalia > Rodentia > Dinomyidae > Dinomys > Dinomys branickii. The sequence continues at coordinate 37,437 of PVLD010015475.1, read as the reverse complement.
ATCAGTCTCCCTAGCCAGCCAACATTAAACAATAACTACCTCTTCCTTCTAGATTGGATCAATTCCCTCACAGCCTAGATGTTTCCCACTAAAAGCTAGACTTATGTGGGGGACCACATAAACCTAAAGACAACAATCTGAGCAAAGCACCAGTCTTTTTCCTATTCAATCCAATTCTTTTAGTCCAGAGTCAAAACATATTGAGCCTGGCTCCCTGTATTTTTACATGCCTGTGCATTTTGTGGACATCTTGTGACTCCAGGCTTACCCGCGTCTGGAGTTTTAGGACATGGGGTTGGAGGTTTGATGGCATCTTCATCTGCCATCTCACTCCAGGCTTCCTGGTCATCTGCCTCAGTACTGTTCTGCCCAAACCTAGGAAGACCTATTGCCTCCCTGACAGTTTCCATGGCTCTGACTGCAGTCCGAGCCCTCATGAGTGAGTCCAGCTCCTCATAGAAGGGGCACGTTCCTGGCGGGCGGCTGCTCTTGGCTTTCCGGTAGCTTCGCAGGAGGTTTTTGAATCTGTAGCGACATTGCTCCAGTGTCCGCAGGAAACCCAGTGCACACAGCCGCTCTGCAATGGCTCGATATACCTGGCTATTCTGGTGACAGGTACGAAGCTTTTCAGAGAAGGGGGACTCACTGAGAATTGCCAGGAAAGCCTTGGTCTCCTCGTAGCCCCAGTGCACACCTGCTGTCAGGAGTGAAGAGTTCAGAAGTGTAAGACTTGAGATTTACCTAGGTCATCAGAGATCAGGGTCACCTATCCTTCTAAACACCTGGAACACAGGCACCCCAGAAACTGCCCAACTGCCTAGGAACATACCTTTCCTTCTCAAGGATGGACTAGAAAAGCCAGCCAGAGCATCTGCCCCACCCCTTCTGAGAGATTCTATTAACACTTTAAGTCTTGCTGAAGGGAAAGACTTACCTGTCAGTTCTGCTAGGTGACCCAAGTCCCTTAGCCTGAGCTGTCTAGTAATTGGGATCAATGAGATTTCCCTATACCCAAGCAATACATATTCTCTATCTTCTTTATGAATTCTTCTTTAACAAACCATAGAAGCTGAAAAATTCCTAAAGACCAAGGATATGAATGGATTTCAAGTCATCAGAGTCCAACTAAGGATGCCCTTTCCTCTTACAGATGAATGAACAGGAGACAACCTAGTCTCAGTTTTTCTGCAGGTAAGGGATACCACCCAGGGAGGCAACATGGGGCAGGAAACCACATGAGGCAGGCAGGTATGAGCCATGGATTCTGCTCCCACCTACGTACCCTTAAACAAGGTAAGTCATTTCTTGGGCTCCAGAGATTCTACCTTATAATGACTAGGTGTTTGCCACATACTGACTATTTAAGTCTACACTGCCATGTTTTCCACTCTATCTGTTGAACATTTTACTCACTTTCTTTATCTAAATTTGCCATCTGTGAAGTCAGGCTTATGTGCTTGGACACATTAAGAAAAACAACTAATCACAAGCACTAGAGAGGTTCACTGATGTGCTATCTATGATCATTCCCAAGGGTCCCTAAAGGTTTTAGAAATATTTGCCTTTATAAGTAAGAAAACTTGAGCAAGGAGCCCCAGTCACAAAGAAGATGAGAGTTCAAATGTCACTCAAGGAATACAACACTTTACTCTAGTGGCATCAGTTCAGGGACCAGCAGCCTGCCTGGTAGGAATCTGCACCTGGTTAAAGCCCCACGTTCTCACCAATACGATTCTGGAGCAGTGCTGGGCCCCCTGCGATCCTGGGCCCCTGCAAAGGTTCATTCATAGCCAGGCCAGCACTGTTACAGTCTCCCGTTGTTTCCTCAGGCTCCCAGCCCCCTTCCTCCTGCTCATCCACCTCAGCATCACTGTCCCCCAGCCTGGGGAGTGCTACAGCCTCTCCTGCGCCTCCTGTGGTTCTCATGGCCGTCCGAGCCCTCACCAGGGCCTCCAGCTCCTCATAGAAGGGGCATGTCCCTGGTGGGTGGCTGCTCTTGGCTTTCCGATAATTCCGTAGGAGGTTTTTGACCCTATAGCGACACTGTTCCAGTGTGCGCAGAAAGCCCCGTGCCCTTAACCGCTCTGCAATAGCCCGGTACACCTGGCGGTTCTGGTGACAAGTTCGAAGTTTTTCAGAGAAAGGGGACTCGCTCAAGATTGCCAGGAAAGTCTTGGTCTCCTCATAGCCCCAGTGAACACCTGACACTTTCATGTCCTCCACGTCCCATTGGTATTGTTCTTCCCAGGCTCTACAGTCCTTTAAGGCCAATGCCTGAGCTGGTTTTGTTGGTTCATTATCCAGTCTGTAATCTGCAGTGCTCCTTTTCACAGAACTTCTGAAGTTTATATCCCAGAATTCTGGTCCTTGCTCTAGCTGGGAGGTGACACTTGGTTTCAAAACTGGAACCGCTATACAAAAAAAAAAAAAAAAAAAAAAAGACAAACAACTGAGTTGAAATGATCTATTGAGCAGCACATTTGTCCAAACTGTCCCTGAAACTTATATCCTTTCCCTGCAAGAGGGTGATAAGAGATTCTCATGTTACTGCATTAAAATGTCTGGAAGGTTAGGGAAAGGTAACTAGACATCACACAATCCTCACCAGAAACAGGAAGTGACCTGTTTGCTTTGCTCATTTGCTTTTTCTGTTGTTATGAAATATATCATAGGAAATAGTAGCTATTATTGGTTCACAGACAGACACAAGATCTAAACTGTCCCAGACTGAATTCCACTGTTGGGAGGAGGAGAGGAACATGACTGTATCTTAGGAAATTTGTGGCCACCATTGCCCTAGAATCTTTCTTAATGCTAAGTTAGCATTTCCAAGTCTGTTCCTTTAAACACTATACACTTGCAACCCAGTAGGATGTGTGAAAAAGGGATTCCACTGTCCAGCAAGTAGCCAACAATCTCCTAGTATCTAACCTGACTGTACCTCAGAACTGCCCAGTCTCTTCTATTTCACCCCGTGCTTGTGCCTAACTTCCCACACAGTGATCTCAGGCTCCCTAGGGAAATGGCTTATTCATTTGGCTTCCCATGTAGGTGTGCCTACAGAAAGAAAGGAGACTGTGCTGATTCAACAGGCTCAAGTATTTTGAGGCCTGTGATATTTATTTTTCTTTCTGGTTTTATAGGTTGTTCTTATGGGCTAGTTCACTTGAGTTGCCCCTGAGCGGTAGATCTCATTTAGTGTGGAAGAGATCAGATTTCTGAGGCAACAGGCTGGGCCTACCTCCCGGTCCTGGTGACCATCCTGAGGCAATGAAGGTAATAAGCCCCGATGGGGCAAGCTCTGGGAAGCCATCCTGCTGCCCTCAATCTGGATCAACTCTCTCCCTGCTCTAACAGTGTTTCCTACCTCTGAAATTCCAGAGAATGCGGAGCTATGATTCTTAACGGAGTGGCATACCACTCCTTGGGAACCACAGCAACCGAATGTCTTCTGCTCTAGGGAAGGGCATGTTTTCCTTACCCAGACACATGCTGTTCCCACAGTCATCTCCCGCACGGTCCTTGCAGAATTCCTTCTCATCATGTTTGCCAGGGCCCGGGGCTTCCTATGACATGCACAAGAGAAGGCTCTCAAACATCACCGGTCTCTGAAAACAACCTGGGAGCCCTATAGGCCCCAGAAAAAGCTTGGGAATGTAGGTGCAGCACAAGAGGGGTTAGCATCGCAAGCAGCAGAATAAGCAAGGAGGGGCCCAGCAGACTGGGGGGAGGGCAAAGGTAACACTCTATGCCTTTGCCCTTCTGCTGTGGGGACGCCATGGAGTGAGGAAGAGCCCTGGAGGGCAGCAGTATAGTAGTAGTAAGAGCAAGAAGAGAAAAACAAAGAGCAGCTTACCTGGGACTCAGCTGTCACCTCCCAGTCTCCAACACTGCCCATCTTTGGAAGAGTAGGGACTCGAGGAGTGAGGACAGCTGAGGAAAAGAAAAGGTCTCTGAAACCCAAGCTCTGGTTCTCAAACCCACCTCCCTCTAAGGTCCACTTTCCCAAAAATCACACTTGGAACAGACTGAGGCAGAGCTCTTCTTTATTTCCCTTCTAGGGAACACTGAGAGGCTACAGAAGTGTTTCAACAAGACTGCCACTGTTCAAAACACATTTGATTCATAAAAAGATAAATTAGGTAAAAGACATTAAACAATAACTCAAAAACATAAAACATAGGTTGTTTACCTTTTAAGTAGTTACAATCTACAGAAGAAATGAATGACCAGACTCAGTAACAACTTTACTCTTAGGGAATGGTGCTCCTGCACCTGGCTTGTATAACATAGGTGGGATTCCTGTCCTTAGTCCCTGTGGTTCCTACCACTGAGTCCCAGCCTCAATCTACTGCATTTGCTGCCCCAGCTGGCATCACTGGGAACTTCCTCCTCTTTACAATGTATTTTCACCCTACCTGTCAGTAACTGTATCCATCGGACACGATCCTGTCCTTTGCCTCAAACTCTCCATATCCTTCTCCCCATGTGCCCTTCCTTACTTCCCGATCCTCTCCCTCAGAGGAAAGGTTTCATTCCCTAGTTTTCCCAGATTCTTGATACTCACCACTCTCTTTTAAGAGGTGTGATGCCATCTTGGCATTTAGATGCTCAGGGAGGTCAGAGTATGAATTCTTCACTCGTTGTTTCTGAGACTGTCCCTCAGGCCTGTGATCTGCTGGCTGCAACTGGAAGCACTGAGATTCTTGTGCTGCCTTTAACGATTTGGTGGTCTTTTCTGCACCCCACTCTAGTTCCTGCACACAGATGGTCAAAATTCCCAATCATCAGCTCAATAAGGCCCACTTCAGTAGGGCAAGGAATGTTACTTTGAGTAAGACTGTGACCCAGGGCTTAACAAGCTTGTAAAGGGCTTCAAGCATAATGAGGAAGACATCAGACTGACTTCAGTGAACAAACTAGCATTTATCACAGATGAGGACTGTCTTACTCAATGCTGGGAGACCATAAAGCGTTTCAAAAAGGCTGCCACTGACCAAAACATTTTCATTTCATAAAGGGACAAATTATGTAAAATTTCCATGACAAAAAAAGCCTCATAAGCATGAAAAATGGGTTGTTTGGCTTTTAAGTACTTATAATCCATGGAGGACCGAAGTGACTAGACTCAACAACAACCTTTACTTTCAGCCCATCTCCTCCAACTACTCCATTCCTAAACAAAGACTCTGATTATATGACGAGTAAGTGTAGACACAGAAAAAAGTACATTTAAGTAATAATGAGGAGGTAAAAAAATAAATTTCTTATTTCCAGTTCAGCAAATATCTTAGAATTACCACTCCATCTTGACAGGTAATAACCTGGACAAACTGACAAGTCAACAATTCTTGAATCCATCAAGTGAGATCACAAAGTACACTGCTGCCCTCAAAACAGGAGAAAGTAAGACAGGTAGCTTCAGGGGACAACAGCTGACCAGAACACAAACCTGTGGGAACTAGGGTCAGAATCAGAAAAACTAAACCATAATTAATGAACTGCAAAAGGCTCAATGTGGACAATCCTAAGAGTTAAAAGGTCCAGAAGATCCAGTCACTGGGGAGGGGGAAGACATACAAATAAACAGTAAAGGGAAAAAATATACCAAGCTAACACTAATCAAAAGAAAGTGAGGGAAACTATATAAATTTCAGACATAGCAGACTTCAGAACAAGAAAAGTTATCAAAGATTAAAAGTGGCATTACTGGCACACAGAGAAAAGCTATATAAAAAGATGTACCAAGAAGGATACCATCTGCCAGGACAAGGAGATGGGCCAGAAGAAACCAAATCAGCTGACACACTGATCTGGGACTTCCAGCCTCCAGAACTGTGTAAAAATAAATTTCTGTTGTTTAAGTAAATAAGTTAGCTAATTAATTAATTTAATTAATTAAAAGTAGCATTATAAAACAGTGCAGAGGTCAATACTTCAAGACCTAACAATCCTTAATACACATAAGGGTTACACATGCACTTAATTTTTAATACTCCTAACAACACAGCATCAAAATATTACATGTAGGCAAAACTGACACAATTGTAAAGAGAAAAAAATTAATTCACTATTATAATTTGAAACTTTTACATCCATCTATTAGAAATGGAAATATTAGCAGGCAGAAATTTAGTAAAGACACAGTTGAACCAAACATACTAGGATGCTGGGTGTAGTGATATATGGCTGTAATCCCAGCACTTGGGATGCTGAGGCAGAGGACTGCCATAAATTCAAGCCAGCCTGCACTACATAGTGAGTTAAAAACCAGCCTGAATTACAAAGTGAGACACTGTCTCAATAAATAAACAAATAAACAAACTATGAGGGGAATTAGATATATGAATCAGGTAAAATAGAAGAGATATAATTGACGTATATGAACTACTTAATCCAATAACAAAATACTCATTTTTCTCAAGTTCATAAAAAACATTATTTGCCGTACAATGTTCTGAGCCATAAAATACACGTTAACAAATTTAAAATAATAGAATCACACAATATCTTCTCTCATACTATACTGGAATTAAACTATAAATCAGTAACAGAAAAATACATAGCTGGAAAATCCCCAAATACTTAAGAGACTACATAACATATATCTAAATAATGCATGGGTCAAAGAAGAAACTTCCAAGAAAAATTTTTAAATACTTTAAACTAAATGAAAATGAAAATATAATTTATGAAAGATGTGGTATATAGCAAATGCTGTGCCAGTGTCTAATCAGACTAAGAAAATCACAAATCACTAATATCAGAAATAAGAGCAGACCACCACAGATCCAAAAGGCATTAAAATGAAATTAAAGGAATATTATAAATCACCCAATATACTTTTGATAATCAGGATGAAAAGGACCAATTCCTTGAAAGTCATACCCTACCAAAACTCACACAAGAAGAAACAGATAATCTGAACAGGCCTATATTTTCTTTAAAGATTGAATCAACAATTAGTAGCCCTCCAAAACAGAAAGCATGAGGCTCTCAGGTTCACTGGTGAATTCTACCAAGGGAAAAAATTACACCAATTCTCTGTAGTCTCTTTCAGAAGACAAAAGGAGAAAGAATATTTCCTTACTCATTTGTGGGGCCAGCATTACTCTAATAACAAAATCAGATAAAGACATTACAACATTACTGTTAGACCAATATAGATGTAAAATTCCTCAGCAAAATATTAGCAAATCAACTCTAATAATGTATAAAAGGATTATACACCACAACCGAGTGGAAGTTATCCCAAGAATGCAAGACTGGTCCAACATTTGAAAAACAGTTAATGTAATCCATCACCTCAGAAAATCGTATGATTACATCAATAAATGCAGAAATATCATTTTTAAAAAATCCAACAGTTATTAATGATAAAAGTCTGCAGCAAACTAGGACTAGAGAGGAACTTCTTCAACTTGACCAAGAACATCTATGATAAACCCATATCTAACATCCTACTTACTGGTGAGAAACTCAAACTTTTGCACTAAGGTCAGGAACAAAGGATGTCCCTTTTCACTATTGTTCATTCCCTTATGAAAGTTGTAACTGATATAATAGGACAAGAGAAGACAATAAAAGGTATGCATATTGAAAGGAAAAGCTAAAACTGACTTTGTCTGCATATGATATGTTTACCTATGTAGAAAATCCAAAAGAACTGGGGCCATGGGGAGAGAAACACTGCTAAAAACAATACATGATACAGGTTTTAGGATGCAAAAGTTAGTACTCAAAAGTGAATCACTTTTCTACACACATACCAGCATTAATCGAGTAGAATTTGATATTAAAAGCAAGTATCACTTACATTTTTATCTAAAAAGAGAAATATTTAGGTATAATTCTGGCAAAATATTTACCAATTTACAGAAGTAAAACTCTGATGAAAGATGTTAAGAATTAAAAAAACAGATATAGGACAACTCACTACTGTCAAGATGTCAGTTCTTCCCACTTTGATATATAGATTTAATGCAGTCCCAATTAAAACCACAAGTTATCCTGTGGATACGAAAAGCCAAAGACCCACAATAGTAAATATGATACTGAAGAACAGCAAAGTTCAAGAACTGACACTATCTGACTAGAAGACTTACTATAAAGCCATGGTAATCAAAAAGTATAGTATTGGCAATAGAAAAAAAGATCAATGGAAAAGAATTGGAGAACTCAAAACAGAAATAAGAACAGTCAACTTAACTTTGACAATGGAAAAAAGGCAATACAATGTAGCAACAGTAATATTTTCAACAACTGATGCTAGAACTGGACCTCCACATGCAAAAAAAAAAAAAATCAGACTAGGCAGACTCTATACCCTTCCCACAAATTAATTCAAAATGCATCCAAGACCTAAATTTAAATGTAAACCTCCTAAACGATAAAACAGGAGAAAAACCTAGATGACCTTAAGTATGGGGATGACTTTTTAGATATAACACCAAGGGGACTACCCATGAAAGAAACAATTGGTATTATTGACTGAGAGAAAAACTTTGCAGAAGTCACACCTGATAAAGGACTGTTACACAAAATATACAAAAAACTCTTAAAACTCAACAATAGGAAAACCACCCAATTAACATATGGGTAAATACCTAAACAGATATCTCACAAAAGAAGAGGTACAGGTGGCAAATAAGAATATAAAAAAGATGTTTAATATCTTATCATCGATCACTGCAAATTAAAGAGAAGCCACTATGGGCTGGGGATATAGCTCAGTGGAATAAGCGCTTGCCTAGCAAGCGCAGGGTCCTGAGTTCGATCCCCAGTACCGCAAAAGAAATAAATTAATTAATTTAATTAAATTAAAAAAATAAAGAGAAGCCACTATACCACTATCACAATGGTCAAAACACAAACACTCACAGCACCAAATGCTAGTAAGGGTGTGGAGCAACAGACACTCCCATCCACTGTAGGTACAAATGCAAAACAGTACAGCCCCTTCAGAAGACAGTGTGGCTGTTTCTTACCAAATTAAAATGAAGATTGTCGTTCTGTAAAATGGTGATAACAAATGAAATGCGCTGAAGATAATAAAACAACTGAGCTGGAAGGTATCTTTTAGGATAGCTTGGCAATATTCTCTTTTCAGCTGATAGTTAACTTTAAGGAACATAAAATATATTTCATCCTCTTATAAAGACTTGGAAAATCTTTATCTACAGAAAATATATCTAAGTCATATGCCTTATAACATAAGATCACAAGCTACAACACATACGCCTGACATGGTATTTATCCATTTGTTTTATAATTTGTGAGTACTCAGGAACAGGCAGAAAAGTTAAAAAACAAAAATGAGGGTCACAAAATAAAATTTATAGTAGAGCAGACTCCATAATTTTTTTCTCCATTTACAAGCAGTTCACCATTTGGTCAGGTCAGGGAACATAATTTGAGAACTTTTGGACTAGTCCAACTCTCTCATCCTTACAGGAAGAATCAAAGAGACCTTGATTTAAGTCAATTCTCATCTCTGGTCTTATCTTCTTTATCTTCCAGCTCTGAAGTCTTAAGACTTCCACATGTCTCCGCACTGAAACTCAGGACAAATGCCTGGTCTCTTTAAAGCAGCAATGTGGGGGAATGAGGAGGTATATGAAAATAAGGCACATGGCTCATACTTAGTTCTCTGAATATTACTCTCTTTGTGTCTTCCATCAATTTGTAAAGGAATCCAAAAGGGAAAGCCATAGACCTTAACCTTTCCTTGCCCAAATCTCTTATCTGTATAGAGCTTTACATTTTACATGTGCAGAAAATCCCTACCCTTTTGAAGGATATATTCTCCAACCTAACGTTTCCCTCAACAAAATGTGGTTAGTATAGTATCACAACAATTTCGGACTGTGACAAGTACAGAGGGGTTAGGTTAGGTTACAGATAGCTGGCTCAACCCACAGCCAGCTATAAGGCCCTGTTCTACATTTGCTGGGATTCAAAATCTGTCATAGCAAAACTACACATTACATGATTGGCCTTCAGGGCTGCTTGTAAGTTGTTGAAATTATAAATGCTAAATATAATACATTCAATCCCCTTTTCTCAGCTCTAGCACCTACATAAATTTAGATGTTACTTACCTCTTTGTTAACTCACTTGAGAAAGGGCAATAACAATAATACCTACCTGGATCACTGGGCTTATCAGAGGAGGGGTACACATAAAAAGCTTTAACAGTCTGACACGAGTGCCCAAAAAAATGTCAGTTAATACCTCACGTGGGCCTCACAACTCAGGCATTTTCCTTTCCATCAGTGGCAGGTAACACATCTGTGTGTAGTGGGAAGAACAAGGACTCTGAAACCTAAGCGTTAGGCTCTGGTTTGCTCACTGAGTGACATTTGTACGTCCTCTGACTTTTGAAGCCTTAATCTCAAAAATGGGGAAAATACTATTTCTATCAACTTACATTACTGCCATAACTCTCCAAAAAGGTCACATACATAAAAAGACTGTGTCACACATAAAACGTAATATAGATGAACCACACTGTTTTGCATGGTACTGAGGGGCCCTTTGGAGCAGTAGCTGAGCAAGGATGTGGTTAGAGTACAGATTGTTAAGAGTTCAAATCCTGACTCTTCCATCTAGTAGCTGTGGAACCTTGAACAAATGACTTCTCTTTACTCTGCTACTGTTTCCTCACTGGTAAAATGAAGATAATAGTATCTATCTCCTTAAATTGTTTATAAGACTTGAGTTAATACACGGAAAGAAATTACAACAGTACCTGCTATATAGTAGTGCTCAGAAAATGTCAGTTGCTCAGTAATTATTATTATTGTGACTTGGGGCACTTATTAACCTAATGACAACTCTCCTGCCTTGGTTAAGGGTTCTTTGGAGGGCTGGGGATATAGCTCAGTGGAATAAGCGCTTGCCTAGCAAGCGCAGGGTCTTGAGTTCGATCCCCAGTACCGCAAAAAAAAAAAAAAAAAAGGTTTCTTTGGAGAACAGACTATGTGCCTCACCCGCTGCTGAGCAGCCTGGGCCTCTCGGTGCCAATCCTCCACCAGGGCCACTGCCTCCTCCCCATTCTCAGGATGGCGTGCCTGTACCCAGCTCTGCACCTCCTGGGGTAAGATAGTCAGGAACTGCTCCAGCACCAGCAGCTCTAGGATCTGCTCTTTGAGGCGGATCTCTGGCCTCAGCCAGTGACAGCAGAGAGCCCAGAGCTGGCTGAAGGCCTCATGTGGTCCAGCAGCATCCCTGTACTGGAACTGCCTAAAGCGCTGGCGGGAAGCCTCAGGACCAGGGACAGGGTCACAGTCGTTCTGGGCTTTGGGTTCTGATCCCCATGAATCCTCTTCCAGTTTTACAATCAGGAGGTCCTCAGACTCTGCTTGGGGAGAAGCTTGGGCCTCAGACTCCAGGGCCACAGCCATCGTCTGGCTTGGATGCCTCGCTTCAGCTGTGCTATCCTCATTCAATGACTTGCTGCAGCTACGGTGCGTCCTTTAAGGGCCTTCTGGGAGTGAGAGTGCTGCTCAAGGCTGTGGAGGTGAAAAACAAAAAGGGTAGAGTGAGAAGGACCTAGGAGTGTCCCTTCCCTCACACACACACCCCCCCATACCATTTACCACCTTTGCAAGGCACAGGGATGCTCAGCAATGCCCTTTTCCTCTAGGCAGGAAGGACATTGGCACAGCCTGGCACAAGGCCAGCAGCCAGCTCACTCTGAAGAAAGACAGCAGTGTCAAATCCTCTGGGACATGCCTAAAACTTCAGCCTGGCATCAGCCTCCAGGATCTGGCCCTGAAGCCTTCCTTTTGCACATGCACAAAGTCTGTCCTTCCCTCACTGGGTTTGAAATGTCACCCCCTCAAAAGAAGAAAAATGAGAAAAGAAGAAAAAAATGGCAACACAGCTTTTGTAAATAAGGAGTGGGAAAGGGTTTGAGGGGAGAGGAGGGGAATGGGGAAAAAAAGCATCAAGTTACATCATGTATGGGTACAAATTTCCTATGACCAATGTGACCATTATGTATACTTAAAATGTACCAATAAACTTAATTAATTTAAAAAATAAATAAATAAATGTCACCCCCATAAGCGTTGTTCTTCTAGACCTTAAATTTTAGTGTTTCTCAGAATATCCTGCTTGCGAAATCCTTTTCTCACTCTGTCCTCCCCGTTGGTTCTCCCGTGCACTTGGGATTATTCACCATTTTTTTATTAGTACATGTTTACAATACACAACGTTTACATTCATCTGAGGGAGTAGGTACATGTATCTAAGATACCTTGATTCTTTTTTATTCTCCTTCCCACCCCCACCCACCTCCCTCCGTCTCTAAATTCCCTTCCCCCGTTTTCATTATTTTGCCAGTATTATTAGTTCGTACTTACGACACAGAATGTTTACAGTCACTGCGCGTATTTGGAGCACGTACATGGCACAACTTGCATCTTTTTATTTCCCCTGCTCTGCCCCACTTCCTTCGCCCTTGCTTTCCCACTTGCAAAATGTCTGTCTCCCCGTTTCCTTCTATCAAATCTTTATTTCGCTCTTCATTTGCATCGCCTTACTCAAGTGAGTGACACCCGTGATATTTTAGCTTGTGTCTGATTTATTTAACATTATATTTTTCAAGTGTATCCATTTTCCTGCATCTCAAATTTATCCTTCCTTACAGCCAAACAGTATTCTTTGTGTACAGATAACACATTTTCTTTAGTCCGTTGATGGACATACAAGCTGTTTCCAGGATTCGGCTATTATGAGTTGCGCTGCTATAAACATTAGTATCCCCATATTATATCCATATTATATGGGGATACTAATGTTTAACATGATGTCTAACTGATGATTCTCAAAACTCCAGCCAGAGCTAGCTCCAGACCCTAACATCCAAATATATCTACAGGACATTTCGAGTATCCCTTAGGTGTCTTAAACTCAACAGATCAAAAACTGAATCTATCAGTTTCTCTTGCCAAACTGTTCATCTTCTGGAGAGCCCTGTTCAGCGAAGGCACACCTTCCATCAAACGGCCCACACCAGAAAGCTGCCCATCCTCCTCCTCCAAGATGCCCCACCACCATTTCATCACCTCTCACCACCTTCATCCCCAATGCCACCACCTTGGTCCAGTGAATCGTCGTATCCTACACTTGATTAGCCTGTCTCAACTACCCTCACCCCAGCCCCCAGTCCATGTTTTGCACAACAACCAGATTAGACCATAATGTGATCACATCACTTCCCTACTAAATATCCTTCAGGGATCTTTTCCCTCAGGATAAAATGCAAACATTGTCCAAGTGTCCAACTTCATCTCTTCATCATGATAGTCTCCTTTGTGGTTTCTTCCCTTCTTCACCTAGTTAGGTCCCCACTTTTCTTCCTCAAGAACTTCCCTGTTCCCTGAACCAAGATTCTATCCTCAGCCAAAAGCTTCCACAGTAACCCTAACCATTCTTTATTATAATTACCTGTACTGACATCATAAGGGGATCTGATCTAGTATGGTGCTCAACACCCAGAGGAAACACTGAGCAAATAGTGAAGTCGTGAATGATCAACTAATGATGCTGTGTCATGAAGCAGGCATTATAACTAATCCCTTTCTATGCACAATAGATTTTTTTAAAAAGAATAAATGACCTTCCTTCTCATGCCAGAGGAATTCCTTTCTTCTCTTTATGTCCATCTCTCCACGACATGGACCATTTTTCTATGTTGTATTAGAGGAATATATATATCCCTAATGGTACCCATGCTGGATTACTTGAGAAAATAAGCTCTTTGTGACAAGTTAACATGACATAAAACATGCCCACTCAGAGGCTACTAGCTGCTTCTAAGTGATAATAACACAGCTGAACTGTGAATGGAGAGAGGGCAATATTTTGCATTTTAGGCCATCTGGATTGCCCACTATGGAAACAAGGCAAAAGTAATTTTAAAAAATAAAGGTATCCTAAAGACCGTCACATACTTATGAAGAGGCTGGGAGCACAACTCATGGCTACCAGGCAACTTCCTGATCACCCTTCAGCTACCAGCCCAAATGTCACTTCCACTAAAAAAAGTGTCTTAATACATGTGTATCATGCCCTGCCCTCCTCCCTGCTCTCCAAATATTGCCTCCCTGGTATTCTCCTCCTTCATAAAGTGGCTCATACATGCCTCTAAGATATCCTGCACTATTATAGTTACTTATTCCAATATCTGACAGCATAATTAGACTGGATTACTGGGGCCAGTACTCGTCCTACTTTATTCTGCATCCAGTCCTCAACTCAGATACTCTCAGTATCTCATAGCAGGGCCATTAAAAAGTTTTGTTGCCTTTTATGAAATGATGAATCTGGTATATCAAGAGCTTGATGGACTATGAAAGATTCACAATTTGTATTAAAGAATTAATCTTTCATAATTTTTCTTTAAACTACTGCTTTATTGACGAACTAACCAGATACATTTGGTCTGGTCTAGTTTATTAATATTCACACAGTATCCAGTATGTACTCTACCATACCAGGAACTTCAGACCCAACAGTAGCTAGGACAGACAATCCCTGTCTTCATGAAAGCTACAGTCCTGTGAGGCAGTAGGTAAGCAAGCAAATATATCTGTGTTCCTGCATAAAGAGGGTGCTACAGGAAAACAGGCAACAGCAGTCTTACCAGGTCCAAAGGCCAGGTAATAGGTATCTTCTTTCAGGAAGACCCAAAAGTTCAAAGGTTAGTTTCAAATAGAAATTAGAAAGCCCAGGAACCCTATGTTAATCTTTTCTACTCCTTTCTTAAACACCATAGATTGCAGCCTCTTGTGAACAGAGGGAGGTCAGCACCGTCAGCCCCCCTAGTGGTGACCTGCACTGAGCTAACGAAGAGAAAATGGCATTCCTCAGTCCTGAAGCTAGGCCTCACCAGGATCAGTACCCTCCAATAGTAGATACTGACTGAGTGCCAGGCACAGTGCTAAGTGTCCTCCCAAACATTCTCACCAAATCCTCCAGGTAAGTAGAGTATCACTAGTGTGACACTGCATTTCACTGACCTGCAACTTCCACTGAATACAAAGACCAGAAAGGGAAAAGAGCAAAACTTAAATAGTGTAACCTGCTCTATTCACCGTGTATCTGTTCCACATGGTGCTGACGCCCATGACTGTGCGATTCCCGAGTCTGGTCTTAGTTCCCTTAAATGTCTCTTTCCACTGAATGTGAGTGGACTGCCTTTCATACAGCACAGTTCCTAACAACTCAGCTCTCTCATCCAATGTTCACACAAGAAAGCCTGGCTGTGCTGGTTAGCTTACAGAAAGAGAAGTGTGTTGACCTCTGAAATGGCTCCTTGCCAAAAGAGCTGCAAACTGCAATTTTTGGCTAAGTGTGATTTTCACCTTCTGTGCCGACTTTAATTATGTAATTATCTGATAATGTACAGTCCCACAACATCTTCAGTTACATATAGAGAAAATGAGATTCTATGAAGACTCACTTAAGATTATATAACTAGCAAATGATAGTTAGAATCTAGCCCAAGACCTGTCTTCTCCACTTTGCTTAACTATATCACAGAGCCTCCTCCAGGTCTGCTAGTCATCCAGACATCTCAGAATATGGTACCTCAGAGTGGAAAATACATTAAGGAAGAAGTCAGCAGCCTGGGGTTCTAGTTCCACTCCTGCCACTTATCAGCTGTGTGACTTTGGACAGCTCAGGTGGCCTGGCAGCTGTTTATTTAGACCGCAGCTTACAGCCTGCTCCTGCTTAGCAGTCACCCCAGACGTCCTAGTTAGTTTGCCAGGCACAGAATAAGGAGAAAGGGAAATTGGAATCAGCAGTTATGAGTTTATGAGCCTACAGGGGACTAGGAATGCAAATGAGTATGTGCACCAAAGTGCAGTGCAGTGAAGTGGGAGGGGGCTATGAATAACTACAGGTCCTGGGGCAGGGGCACACAGACCCAGGGTATACCCAGACCTTCCAACTTTTCCAGAGAGAGCTAGAACTGTGGATTATATGTTGGCAATCAACTCAAATTTATTTCAAACACTATGAGATTAAATAAAGCATGATGGCTGAAGTCATTCACCACGGGCTGCCACTCTGCGACCTTTCAGCTTAATCATCTCAATATCCGGGAAAACCTAGAAATGGTTCCACCCCTAAAAGATGAAAGATGCGTGCTGCAGCCTTCAAGATCAGGATCCCCTTTAAAACACAGAGAGGCTGAAAAGCATCTTGTTCCTAAGGCTGGGAATAGGGACATGGAGACAAGAGGAGCCAACCCACCCCAGTGTGTAGGATGGGAAGAGACAATGCTCCCCGCACCCAGAGGAAAGGCCAAGATTAGCCCGTGGCCTCCAGATAAAAAGAAACTGCAAGTTCCCAGTGGCTCTCAGGCCCACTTGACTGATGGTCTAAGCTACGGCTTAGAGCAGGCCAACCCTACATGACAGGGTTTAAACCAGGGAAAGCAAAGCTTTGCTTAAAGCAATAACTTCAGTCAACTAGAAAAGGCTGTCTGCAGCACTATGCTGAGGAGTCTGAGTTCCCAATGAATATGTAATGTAACCAATAAACCGTAACTGTCAGGCACATAGGAAATGGACGTGAAAGTATGTATTTCATGCTATTTGCTATCCTCAATTTAAATTTCCACTGGCTCTGAATTAACCTCAGCTTCCAGCTAACAATTCTTAAAAGCAGAACACTGCAACTCACGGCCCTGGAAATCCACTAGTCCTCAATCCCAGTATAGTAAAGCTTACCCTATTGGTCTCTAGTCACACATTCACCAAGTATTTACTGACTTACTTGGCTTACATTAAATGTGTACTGTTTGGGACTGAGCAGTGAGGAAATGATGACTCACGATTGTACCTGTACAGTAATACAGTCTAGTGGAAGAAATGTTTTTTAAGTCACAGATAATTATGATAGAATGTGGTAAGTACAGTATGAGAATTTATGGGAACTTGGGAGTTAGAGATGACTTAATCTGCTTAAGAGAATTGAACAACGTAACAGTTGAGTTGCATCTTAAAGAAAGAGTGGTTCTCTTAGAAAACTGGGGGAAAGGTATTCTAAGCAGAGAAAACAGTATATATAATGGTGGTAAGCCAAATGGCCTACCCAGAAAATAGTAGGAAACTGGACAGCCCTGAAGCATGGGGTGAATGAAGATTAGGCTGCAAAGGGAGTTTTATGATGGGTCTAGATACAAGCTAAGATGTCTGGATTTAACTCAACATGTGATGATAGGTTTTTTAAGGAGAACGCACAATCAGAATTGTGAGTTAAATAGGTCACACAGGCTGCAGTGTCTTTGTCCATGCTAGGAAACTGAAAAGGAGGCTTCGACAAAACTCCTCACATGAAAGGGGCAAATTAAAGACATTAAACAAACAAACGTGTGAGGATCCCTCCGTGTGGAAGAATGCAAGACGAATCAGCAGATAAAGTAGGTACACAGGCAAAGCGGATGACAGTGCCATTCATTTCCATCAGGCGTAACGAAAGAAGTGTGGGTTTGGGGCAGAACACAATAGCCAATACCACCCACTGGGTTCTAGAAGTAACTAACAAGCATTAAACAAGCTATCAAATTAGGTATGTTTGTCCTAGGCGGATTAGTAGAGAATGAAACACTTTTTTTTTAAAGATCTGGCTTCCAGTTTAAGCCTGCCTACCTTCGCTTCTTGCCAGAGCCCCAGGACCCTCTGTCACTCCTTCCGTGCTCTCCAGACCCTAGTATGACTCTCCGGCCTCCTAAACCTTCCTCTCCGCCTCACCTACAGACCTTTCCTAAGATCTGCCTCACTCCCGCGGCCCTGTCTCTTTCTCCTTATCTGGGAACCCTCTATGACCCTTGCCATCACCGAACGCTGCATCTTCTGACCGCCCTTCACCCTCCACCCCTACATAGAAGCTTCTTTGCACCTCTCACCTTCCCCGGCCCCCTGTGATACCACCACCGCCTAAGCCTCCGGCCCAGCGTCTGCGTCTCGGCTGCCCCCGCCCCGCCACCCAGACTCACCCACAAAGACACCCACTTCACAACAGGGCGGAAGTGCTCCAGGGCGCTCGGAGGGAATGCTGGGAAAAGGAGTCCCGACAGCGCCACCCCGAGAGCGGGACACCTGAAACTACAACTCCCAGAAGGAACCGCGCGAGCGCCGGTGGGTGGCTCCCTCGTGTACAGCCTTTGAGATGTAGTCAACCGATAAATGTGTCATCTTCCCACAACTCTGGCACCGGAACGAATCGAAACAGGTTCAACACCCAGGCTGGGGCCTGTTGCAATCCAGACCCCTTCCATTGGCTTCATAATAATGCCACCGCCCAGTGGGCGAGCACCAGAGCTGAAGGTGCGGAGCCTACTAATGAGCCGTGCACTCCATAGACTTGGAAAATCAGAGCAGAAACAATAAGATACAGGAAAGAGGGTTACTAGAAGTGGCCAGGGTGGAAGGCAGGAGACAAGAAGACAGTTGCGGCTTTAATTTTCAGCTCACAGTTAAATTACATGGATTTGGATCAATTTTGACCCTCTCCTTCCTCACCTGAAAATTAAGACAATTATAGCATCCATGAAACCGGCTTTTGGTGAAGTTGCATTTAGCTGATAATCCTAAAATAATTATTTCAGGACCAGATCCTAATAATACGCAATAAATGTTAGCAATTATTATGTAAATCAGTTTATACAGCACTTGGCATTTCGTGGGTGTTAAAAGAATGTGAACCACTATTCTAGAAAAATACAATATGCCGTCACTTTGTACCATTGTGAATATTTTGAGGTATGAGCAATCTAATATGGGGTTGAGAATGTGGGTTGTATAGTCACGTGGATCCAAACTCTAACCCACCTACTTCCTAGCTGTGTGGCCTTAAACTATTGCATTGCTTTTGTTTCCGATTGTCTCACCTGTAAAATGCAAGTAGTATAACCAAACCTATTTTGCAGGGGATTGTAAAGTTTAAATTAGATGATATAGTTAAAGCATAGTCTCTGGAGTCCTGCTGCTTGTATCTGAGACTTACTTCAATCAGAATGCATACTTTGTCCACACACTGACTATACAACCTTGAACAGATCACTTAACCTCTTTGCCTCAGTTTCTTCGTCTGGAAAATGGGACTGATAATAGTGCCTCTCTGGCAAGGTTGTTGAGAGGAATAATTGGGAGGAAGTATGTAAAAGCTCAGCATATGTATAACCATTGGCTACCATTATTTTTATTGCTGACTATGAGATTTTGAGCAAATTGACAGTGCCTAGCATATGGTAGAGGCTCATTACATGTGGGCTAGTGTTAAAATTGGAGAAATGTGTCCCTTAGTTTTAATAACCCAGTTCAAATTCCTTCTCTTTGTGAACCATGTTCCAGCTTCTTTACAGTAACAGCTCCTGTGATTTTACTCAGTGAGCCTAAAAGCAACCTGGTAACACTCCTTGTTGTTGAAGTCTCACAACAGCCCTATGAGGTTAGTGTTGTTAAAAAGATGGAATGGGGGACTCAGAAAGTGACATCCTCAAGATTATGAGGCAGTAAGTGGCAGAGTTTGAACCCCTGGCATGTACCTCCTAAGATCTCTGCTCTGACACTTTATGGGTAAGAGACTAAAGGCAGAGAGAGGACAAGGCTTGGGAAGGAAGAGACAGTGCAGCTTTGGGGTGCTAAGTTGGTTGGAGACATTTGAGAGAGTGTTAGCCTTTAAAGTTGCGAAGGCCACTTTGCAGGGTCAGCTAAGGACTTCTGCTTCAGCATTGGAAGGAAAACACCATTAGGACACAAGAGGGCGCCCCTCACCCTAAAGCCAGCCTGGAATTGTTCGGTGGTTTCCTTTGGCCTTTGTGTCACTAAAGCCTGGCATTTTACCAAAGACAAAAACTAAGAAAGTCTCCAAAGATGCAGCATGCCCTGTTCAGGGTCATACGGAAATAAACAACAGAGCCTGCATCAGACCTAGGTTCTTGCTGGTGCCAAACCCACAGTTATTTATCAGAACTCTGTCTTGTCTTGGCCTGCACTGCACTCCAAACATGCAGAGATAAATGAAACAAATCTGGTCCCAGCCTCCAGGGCCTGATCTCTAAACCTTCCCAGTCAAGCATTCCCATGAGTAAAACGCTCCCAATCAAGCACTTCTTTGAGTTTTAAAGCATATACTTCCAACATCTCTGTATTTATTTATTTTATAGTACACATATATTTTATTGAACATTTATATGCATTATTGGGTCCTGCTGTTAGTGCTTTAGACACATTAGCTGATTTAATCCTCACAAAATCCTTCCCAGGTAAGTGTAATGCTTTCCCATATTACAGAACAGGAAACCAAGGGATCGAGAAATTAAATAATATACCAAAGCCACATGGTTCCAAAGCAGTCTAGTTTCAGAATAAGGTGAGATTTTTTAAAAGAGAGAAAAGTTATAACATTTTCTTTTCAAGCCCCAATGGATCACCCTGTGCATCCCACTTTGGAGACCCTTGTACTGGAGGCCCCCAGGTCTATGGTCAGTCGTTTGCAACAGACAGGTGCAGAAAGTTGAGAGAGCCCAGAAGAATAGCTTATCTAGGCCTGGAGGCAGGGAAGATTTCTAAAGAAAGTGATGTCTGAGCTTAATTTTTAGGAACGCTTAGGAGGTTCCCAGGGGAAAGGTAGTCTTCAGAAGAGTGTTCACAGTGACAATATTGCTGTCATGCTGAAAAGCATGGTAGATATGGACCCAGCTTAATGTTTCCAACTGAGGGTGATCGACCTGCTATCTTCTGGCCAGCTGTTTGGCCCTCAGCCACCAACCCTTCTATAACCCCAGACCACAGAAGAGGTGCCCTATCCCTTGAAGACGTGTTTGTATTTGGCCTCATCCATCCCAAGTTCCACAGTTTAAGAATGCCCAGAGCTCACCCTCCTTCCTTCCCCCACTTGCCTTATGAATCCCTCTTGCCTTATTTACTCTGGGCTACAATTCCTGTGAGTCAGTAGTCCCCTTACCCCTGCCTCCTGTGGGTTTCCAGTTTTTTAAAAAAACACCTCATCAAGCCAAGCATTTTATAGGTTTAATAAATGTACTGAAGATACGCAGAACCGGAGATCACAGAGCATGCCACACGGCCACTTGCCATCTCCCAATTTTTTCACTCAACCACTAGAGCCTCGCACAATTTCTGTTCCCAACATTTGGTCCTCATCAAATCCACAGCACCCCCTCCTCCTGGAAACTAAGTTCACCCTCACAAATCGCACATGTCTATTCTCTCCCTGCCAGCATAGCTGATGTTCCTGCCCCCATCTCCCGACACACGTGCCCCTACCCTACCTAACCCAGGCTTCCCCAGCCTGCTCTTCAGCCAAATCCAGAAGTCGTCCCTATGCTCTTGCTTGGGCCACAAGCAGTAGTCTCCTCGGCGGAGTAGCCAGGCCAGTCGATGGTAACGGGGGAGGTGGTGGCGAGAGATGTGCTCTAAGAAGACCACCAGCAGCACTGGGGGATTTGGGGCCGCCAGCAAGAGAGAGGTGGCCAGGCGGAGCTCCAGGCGGCAGCGAGGCGTGCGCAGGGCCTGACAACTCAGCACACAGAGGGTTACACGGCTGTGTGCTATGCTGTCTGCCACATTATCGACCACATCCTTGCCTGGCTCAAAATCTCGCTCAGGGAGACAGAGGCACAGTCCCTGGCCAGTGGGAGGGCAGCCCTCCAGAACGGGCAGCAGCTCCCGTATTACCCAGTCTTGGTCTTGCCTGCAGTGGGACACAAAGACATCGTAGAGGAACCTCTTGCCCTCATCCCTCCGACCCCTTGAACCTTGGAACCAAGTCCTGAACAAGGCCTGGAGACAGAGGACCCAGGAGTTCCTGGCTTCCTGGAGGAGGGGCAAGGAGATCAGCAGGAGCAGCAAGGTAGAGCTGCCCAAAAAGAGTTCCAGCTCCAAGGTCTTAGGGCAGTGACTCCAGAGAAAGGGGAAAAGGGGACTTTGGGATCTGTTTCCTACTTCCGAGGGGCACCAGGTCTTTGTTGATATGTGCATGTACGTTCTGGGTAACTGCTCCAGCCAGGGTCCTACCCAGGCATTGGCACACTGGCAGGCCAAGGATGAAGACAGAATGTACAGGTGCTGGGGCATCTGAGGACTGTGTTCCCACAGGCTGTCATCCAGCACAAGGCCTTTCTCCCAGTCTAGCACCAAAACCTGGAGACTGCAGAGGCCCTGGAAAGCAGCAATCGACAGTGTCTCCAACCCCGTATCAAACAGTTGCAGCACCTGAAGCCTGGGCAGCTTACCCACCAGCTCCTCCAGCCGCAGTGAGCGCGGCTGTGATCTGAACTTCAGGGCCTTCAGCTTCAGCTCCTGAAGGTTGGGCAGTCCTGTGATGCAGCAGGGCCTGGGGCTGTGCCCATCCCCCTGTATACTCAGGGACTGCAGCCTGGGAAGCTGCCAGAGGAAGATGCCGGAGGTGTTCTGAGAGCAGAGGGCATCCAAACTACTGCCAAACAAGAAGAGTTGATGAAGGGCAGGGAAGATCTTGAAGATGTTCTGGGTCTCCAGCTGCAATCCCCAGCCTTTTAAAGTCAGGGTCTGTAACACTGGAAAGACATCAGGCAACAATTTCCAAAGCTTCATGTCTGAGCCAGCATGAAGCTCCAAGCTGGTCAGTGTTGTGGGCAAGGACAATGTCATCCCAGCAGAGATAGACAGAAGCTGTAGTCTTAGGTTGTGCAGATTCTCTGGACCCCAGAAGCCCCAGGTTGAGTTCAACAAAATATGGGTGTCCAGCAGATTGAGGGTGGTTAGGGAAGGCAGAGAAGTCAACCAGCCCTCACTCAGATGTACCAGTGGATTTTTATTCAAGTCCAAGATCTCTAGCCTCCCTAGGCCCTGGAATACCTGTCCATCCAAGAAAACCAGTTGGTTTCCCTGAAGTAGAAGTTCTTGCAGGTTGGGCAGACAGGAGAAGGTGGCTGGGAGCAGGGTGCGCAGCCGATTGCTCGACAGATTCAGGGTCTCCAGTTCTGATACAGCTTCTGTCCCACTTGTACACAGTGTGGCATTCTGTAGTTGGTTACGGGCCAAGTTCAGTCTCTGAAGCCTGGGTATGGCTGTCAGGAAACCTGGTGGCAGCTTACTGAGGTTGTTAGATTGAAGATTCAAGGTCTTCAGGCTGTGGCAGAAAGCCAGGGCTTCCAGAGTCATGTTACTTATTTTATTTGTTGCCAGATTCAGCTCTTGCAGCTCGAAGTGGGCAACTATCTCAGCAGGAAGCTCAGCCATGGCAGTGCATGTCATGGACAGAGCATTGAGCCTCTGAAGCCCCAGTCCCACCACTGCAGCTGCCTCCATCTTTGTGTGAGCCAGGTACAGAGTCCCTACCTTGAGGCCTCGGAGGGCCCCAGGACTGGCCATCTTCAGCCTCGTATTCCCTGAAAGATCCAACACGTCCAGGGTCCAGGCATCCCCTGAGGAGGGGCCGTGTACCAGATCTGGGAAGATGTCAGCCAATTCCCCCACATCCTGAAGGCAACTGTTGGTAATAGTCAGCTGTTGTACACTGGGAGGCAACTGGACACTCAAATTCCTGTACAGGCAGGGGCCCGAGAATTGGAGCTTCTGGAGGGATCCCAGGTCACTAAAGACATCAGAGGGTAGAAAAAGGTATTCCTTTCTAACAGTAGACATAAAAGAGAGTTTCCGAAGCTGTCCCAATCCCTGCAGAGCTCCTGGCAGGAGTTTGGTGAGATGCAGGCTCAATCCCAGGGCCCTGAGCCTAGGAAAGGTAGAGAAGGCAGCCTTGGGCAGAACAGAAATAGAACCACTGAGGCAGAGCCCCTCCACGTTCTGAGGCACAGCTTGCAAGGCCTGTGTCAGGTTGGTCACCAAGTTGCATGAAACAAGGAGAAGCAGCTGAGAGTCCAAGGAGCAGATGAAGAAGCGGGAGAGCAGAGGCAGCCGGGAACCTTCTGTCACCAGGCAGTTGGAAGCATTCCAGCCTGCAGTCAGAGGAAGACTCAGAAGCAGAGCACAGAGCAGCAAGTGTCTATCCATCTTGGCTCCGGCTTGGTCCACAGAGAAGCAGAACTGGAGCCCCCCTCACTTCTTTTCTCTTTCTCAGAGGAACCTAGGGCCACCCTACCCCTCCACACATGCACATACCCAGTACTCACAGCAGGGGCAGAATACGCCCCTCCCGTGTACACAGGAGGTCTGGGAGCAGAATAGAAAACCACGGTTCCTCCCAGTGGTAGAACTGCTGGGGAACAGAACGGAAGGGTGGGTGGGACGATAGGAGGAGATGCTTACAGCTAAGGCTGGGCCAGGGAGAGGAACTACACCGGTGGTAGGGCCCAAGTCTCACTTCTCTGTAGTAAGAAAGCAAGTAGTGTTTCTGAGTATAAGATTTCAAGCCAGAGAGTCCGGATATCTCTCTGCCAGTATCCTGAGAAGAGCATTTCACCTCTCTGAGCCTCAGGTTCCTCACTTGTAAGATAGGCATACTAACACCAGCTTCATAGGATCACTGCAAATCACAAATTCCTGCAGCCCATGCAACTCTCGAACTTCCCAGGAGGAGGACCCTGAAGGGTGGCATGAAGATGAAGAGACGAAGACAAGACAGATGGATCAGGTGGAGCCCTGTCTCAGGTAGGGAGGAAACGAACCGCTCAACAACCGCAGCCATTTATTTATACGTTCGGCAGGTTGATGTCACGTGACAGCCCTCTGCCTAGCAACCCATCGCAGGGATTGCCTTAGGCACCTGGGGTTCTCTGAACTGGAGCAGCTTGTTCAAGTGGCTTGCCCCCGGGGCTGGGGATATAGCTCAGTGGAATAAGCGCCTGCCTAGCAGGCGCAGGGTCCTGAGTTCAATCCCCAGTACCGCCAAAAAAAAAAAAAAAAAAAAAACAAGTGGCTTGCCCCAGGCACTCTTTGTTCTCAGACCATCCTTGCTCCAGCCCCAAGCACATGTGATCATTCTCCAGCTTCAGCCACTCCGCACAACAGATGGAATGGGTTTCTCTCCACATCATTTCCTTCACTCTTTCCCTGACTCTTGAAGGAAAAGAGCACTTAAGCAAATAAAAGAGCAGACGTTTTGTAAACAAAATAGTACATCAAAACTATGCCACTGTAGGCATCTTGTAAGCTCCACACAAAAGATTCCAAAGAGCCTAAGCTTCACCTGTGAGTTCTAAGGGATTCTTTTGCCCCTTCTATGCTGGGGCAAGAAATGAAGGTCTCCATGGCCTTGTCTTTGACATGCACTAGGAGGACACAAGGGAGAAAACAAAGAGAAAAAGAAAAGAGCTTCATGGTTATCTCAAACAACACAGTAAAGAATCCCTTGAGTTATAAAAGGGCGCCTGTTGCAGATCTACAACATATGTAATGCTTAATAGCGAACAACCCAATGGGTTGTTATTCAGCTCAAAATCAGGAATGAGACAATTATCATTTCTGTTCAACAATATAATGGGGGCTTAAGCTAAGAAAATAAGAAATAAACAGAACAGAAATTAAGAGTATTTTAAAGGAAGAAACACAGCCCAGGTGTGGTGGCACACGCCTGTAATCCCAGCCCTTGAGAAGTTAAGGCAGCAGTATCATAGCAAGTTTGAGGCCAGCCTAGGCTACATAATGAGCTTAAGGCCAGCCTGAACCACACAGTGAGACATTGTTTAACAAAAAATAAAGGAAGAATCACAAAAGGTCACCATATACAAGATACTACGATTGTTTACGCAAGAAATCCCAGAATTTCTATTAAAACTAAAGAATACTTAGCAAAAATGCTGAATAATAGATGCACTTTTTTAAATTTCTGATATACCAGTATATTAGTTAGGCTCTCAATAGACAACAGTACATTCAAATCAGGATCTAATAAGAATTTTATGTGTAAAGGAACTGACACAAATGTATTATCAGGTGTGATGTTACTAGAACAATTCAGACATCCAGGCAGGGTTAGCAGGCATAGGACTGTCACTTCTAGAACTGGATAACGATGAGGAGAAGTTATCAGAATCCAGGAGAGAAAATGTATAGCTTTTTCTCCCTTGAGAGAAGCAGTGACATTTGGTGAAATCACAAAACCAACCTGAGGGAACCTCATAGGAGGGAAAACTGATCTTTCCTCACTCCCTCTAACCTCTTCCCAGGATATTCCACTAGCCCCAGAATCAGATGCAGGCAACCTTAATGCACTCCACTGAGGTCAACTCCCCTGAGATCAGCACAGTGGAGAAGTGCAAGTGGATATGGAGGGGTAAAGGAAACAAAGGCACCAGTACTGGCAGGAGATAGTTAGAAAGTGAACTTTGAAAAAGAGTGAAAGCAAAATAAGGCACAAAGATTTATAGGTAAATGGAATCCCATATAGTCCAGAAACAAAACTAATCATATTTAGTTACCTGATTTGTAAACTGACACCTGTTTAATTCCACAAATCTTCATCAAAGATAACACAGTGTAAGAAAAGATAATGGGGGTACAGGTATGATCAAAATATATCATTACATGTATAAAAGTACCACACTGAAAACCAATAGCTTAGGATAAATCATAAGCCTAACTAATTTTTAGGTGAAAACGGAGAATAGTTTCATGGCCTTGAAGCAAAAACTTTCTAAGTAGGCCACAAAAATTATTAGCCATAAAAATATTTTCATAATGGGACTCTATTAAAATTAAGAAATTATGTTCATTAAAAACTCTAACATAATCAGTAAAAATGATAAACTACACACCAGAGAAAATATTTACAAGACATGTGTTCAGCAAAAGATCATAGCTGTGTTAGGGTTAGGGGTAGGGGTAGGTTGTCTCTTTATTTTTTTAACTGCTCCTTAAAACACTCTCTAGTTGTGGAAATAACCTATGGGTCATAAAAGAAACCATAATAAAAATTAGAGAGTGTTTTAATTGAGCCATAATAAAAAATAACTACATAGCAAAACTGGTAGAATAAAGCTAAAGCAATCTTCTGGGGAAATGCACAACCATAAATATCTGCATTAGAAATCAAACAACAAAAGATAAAAGCTATTGACCAGGCAACAACCTCAAAACGTTACAAAAGGAACAATTAAAAAGATATACTCCTACTTTTCCCATTATTCAGTAAGCTACACCAACCAAGCTTCCCTACCATGAACAACTATAAAACTGGACCAGACATGTGAAATGACTGTTTTCAGATGTTAAGAATTTATCCTAGTCCATTTGTGCTGCTGAGTATCATAATCTAGATATTTTGCAATAGATAGAAGTTAATTTCTTATAGTCTCAAGGCTTAGAAGTTAAAGGCACTGGTAGGTTTGGTTCTTTGGTGAGAGCTGGGAGCAGGGAGCGCAGCCAATTGCTGGACAGATTCAGGGTCCCCAGTCCTAATACAGCTTCTGTCTCACTCGTACACAGTGTGGCATTCTGTAATTGGTTATGGGCCAAGTTCAGTCTCTGAAGCCTTCTGAATCCCTCTTGCCTTATTTACTTGGGGCTACATCTGCTTCCAAGATGGTACCATGTTGTTATGTGCTCCAGAGAATAGAGGAGGATTACTGTGTCATAACATGGCAAAAGGCAGAAAAGCAAAGAAGACTGAGCACTGTGAAGCTTCTTTTATGAGGGCCTTAATCTCATTCACAAAGGAGGAGACTTTATGATCTTATCACCTACTAAAGAGCCTATTTAATTCTGTCACATTAGCAACATCTGAATTTTGGATAGGACATATTGTAACCAAGGGCAATATAGCATGGTAATCACTGACCTGACTTTGTACTTGTAGGTATTTACCGATCCCCAGCCCAGAGGAAAAAAGTAGCAGAGCACAGCAGTCTTACTGAGCTGAGAAAACAGAGGGTCAAGACAACTGCAATTTGTGGGTCAGAGTACAGAAAGGAAAAGATCAAAAAAGAGAATGAACTCTAGAAATCTGCGGTCATTTTGGACTTTTAACTGACCACATGTTTAGGATGAAACTGCACTGGACTAAATAAAAAATAACTACTGGGGAGCTGTAAGATGAATAATTTTCAGAGTTCAAATTGGGAGATGCCTAAGTCCTGCCAACCAGATATAAGGGACATTGTTAAACACCCAGAGCATTCAATGGGGAACAATTAGGTTACACCTCAGCAATAGAGTGAAACTAGCCTACACCATAGGCTTAAAAGGAAGTCTTGAATTTTCATTGTAATCAACAGATGGTTGCCTGCTCAAAAATACTTCAGTACTGTACTCTAAAGTAAAATAACAAAACCTAGCTCATTTATAATATAACCTTTACAAAGTCTACACCTAATAAAAATTATAAGACTTGTAAGAAAACAGAGATATGGACATATAATCAAAAAAAATCAATCAATATAAATAGTCTTAGGAAAGAAAGATGATGGAGTTATCAAAAACAATGAACTAGCTAGTATAAGTACATTCAATATGCTCAGTGATTTAAAGGAAAGTATAATGAGAAGAGAAAGAAAATTTCTTTAACTAAATAAAACTTCTAGAGCTGAAAAATTCAATACTTGGAATTAAAATTTCACTGAATAAAATTTAAGGCAGAGGAAAATAATTAGTGAATTTAAAGACCTAGAAGCTGGGCATGGCAGTGCACATCTATAGTCCTAGCATTTGGGAGGCTGAGGCAGGAGGATTGCTAGGAGTGTGAGGCCAGCCTAGGCTACATAGTGAGCTCAAGGCCAGCCTATACTACATAGAGAGACCTTGTCCAAAATAAAACCAAATATAATATAATATAATATAATATAATAAAAATCTAGAAATAGGAAATACCTTAAGTGAGATACAGAAAGAGAAAGGTAGGAAGACATAAGCAAGACCTCAGGGACCTTTAGGACAATATCAGAAAGTCTAACGTATGTGTAATTAGAATCTTACAGAAACAAAGAGGAGGACAAATATGAAGAAATAAGAACCAAAATTTTTCCAAATTTAATGAAATAAACCCACAGCACTAAGAATTTCAAGAAATCCTAAGGAAAATAAACACAAAGAAAACCATAAAAAGAATTAAGATGTGTTATGTTCATGTACCAACCCCCCATGATAAATGTAATCACTATGTTCTGCAAACATAGACTAAAGATAGATAGATAGACAAGACAGACAGACAGATTACAGATGAAGTAGGGCACTAAATAGAAGCCAGAGTTTGTAGTGCATAATCTCAGAATCCAAAGGCCACTTTCCCACATCAAGGCTCCTTCCAGAAACGACTGATTCCAGCCCCAAGAAGCAAAGGTGTCTGAAGATTATGGAATACCCTAATGGAAGCAAAAGAGACATTCCTCAAAACTCCTTGGACATTTTGAGACAATTCCAGGGCCCACAAGCTGAGAATGTCTGTACAAACTGGGGACAATTTGATTATTCGATTATCTCCAGGGACAGCCCCAAGGGCTGACCCAGGTCAGGTCAAAATTATACTGTCAGTCTGCTGACAACATTACCCTTCTTACCCAATAAAACTGAAAACTGTAGCTGGAATAAAAGGAATGCATAAACAAAATGTTGAAAATAACTGATAAAATTTTGAGAACAGCCAAAGGAAGATGACCCATTGAACAAATGGGGGGAAAAAGACAAGAAAAGATGATTGGTTATATTTTAGTTGGTAAAACATTTACATTGAAGTTTAAGTACTAAAAGAAAGGCATTTGTCAATGGACAGGCAAAGGGCTGGGCAGCAGTGAGCATTTGTCATTATCTGGCATCCGAACTCCTTTCCTATTCCTGTTTAGTAGTAATGTCCATCCTGCCTCTGCTGGTTAAGTGCTACTACTTGCGGTCTATCACTTTAAGATCCTGTTATTGCTGTTAAAATCTTTTCAATTATAGTGTCCTACTATTGCTCCTAGTCTCACGGAGAACAGCCACAACAGTGTTTTTCAAATGTGACAGTGCTTCCCTCGTTAATGTATCTATAAATACCTTCACAGAGGATTGTCTTCGGGATCCATTCTGGGAATACAGTTTGGGAATAAGAAAAATAATACACATAGGAATACACTCAGTATTCCAGTCTCCCTTCTATTTCACACCAGGGAGTTCTAGTAGCTTAACTTTCTTTTGTCAGTCAGCTTATACTCCAAGATTCAGCCAACCAATCAAGCAAATGGTTAGAACTCTCTGCGTACTCAAATTAGCCTAATGAAATAAGGTTCTCCAGAAAACGCATTTCTATGGACAAATTTAGTACTATCTAAAATTATACTATTCCCTTGTTGGTCTAGCACCCTCAGAGTCTATTTCCACATTTATTCCTTAGGTTTTGCAAGTGTGAATCAACATAACTTTACCCCATTTGCTTAACCTCTTAGATCTGACTCCGTAATTGCCTTCCATGTACACTGAGATCTGACTTTAGTTCTACATCTCTGGACTACCAAGAAGATGATTTTCCTGCTTTTCAAATCCATTCTTCTCCTGCACCTCTGTTCTGTGTTGTAGGCAATCTGCTGACTGAAAGTTATATTTTCTAACATTTGTGTGGAGGTTGGAGGATAAAGGGAGAAGCCTGGATAGCTCTTTCCCTCCTTCTCTGCTTTGGTGGCATCTACAACAGCAGCTACAGTTCTTTCCTGGCTCCAAATACTGCAGAACATGCCTGTCATACTTCAGCTTCTACTGGTTGACTCTGGGCCCAATAGTCATAAAAAGTCCTTAGCACTTAGGTGGACATTTGAGCTAAAGAGTTAGGATATGAGTTTGTATAACATAGTTAGAAGCGACCATCCACTTCATCGTCCTTGACATGTCTAAGCCACTCACACTTTCATATAGCAATGACCCTCAGCCTTAGAGCCTTGTCTTTCATGGAAACTTCATTCTAGGTGGCTAAAGTTTTAATTTAGTCAGTGGTTTCACCAATGTATACTTGATCTGTCAGAGGCCTATCATTAACAGCTGGATTTTTACAGCCCTAGGTCCAAACAGGCCCAAATACCCAATTCTCAGACTACTTTTTCCTGAGAATTCATAATCAATAACAATTCTCTATACAAATTTCTGCCTTAGTTAAGGTTTGTTCATATGCAATAGAACATGACTCTGATTAAAGCAGAAAAGATACTTATGAAAAGGATATTGGTTAGATTATAGAATCATCAGGGAGATTAAGAACCAGACCTAAGAGCCACACAGCCAGAAATAACACCACAAATCATGCTGCAGAAATGACCACGTGAGGACGTCGTTTCTGCTGCTACTGGGGCTAACATTCCCCGCCAGTCTCCCAGAAATTAGACTGGGACGGCTGCTAGACTAAAAGCCAGGCGTCACTATTTTCTTCCCCCTTTGTCCCATTATCAGAGAGAAACAGTCTCCTTGGTTCCCGCTTTTAAAGTCATATTTTAAATTTTAAAGCCAGCCTTAGGTGCACCTGATTGGTAAATACTTGTCCATGTATCTGCACTACAGCTCAGAAGAAGCTGAAAAGGCAAGACTGTCATTTTTTATCTTCTTTATAGGAAAGCAGGCTGTACTTCCCTGTGCACGAGTGACCCCTCTGCCCCTCAAAGAAACATAGAAAGATGCTTGGGTAGTAGACAGCCAGAAAGACGGAACAAAGGTAATAATAATAAGAGTGAAGGAATTTGCAGTCAAACCCCAGCGGTCCCCAAACCTACCTTTGTGTCTTTGGTGTTTTCAGGAATAATTCCAAGACTGCCTTGAGTTAAGAGTTGCCCTTGTTTCCTGATATTTTACACATTACAAGACTAGACAGAGGCACCCCAACAGGGATCATAGAATGAAATTATATTTTCATTGATTTTGCAAAACAAGTGGGAACTTAGCCAGGGTAGCTGGTCAGAATTTCCAGAGAAGAGTGAGGGGCAGCAGCATCAACTTTCTGGGGAAGTGTCAGGGTTCAGGCTAAAGAGGAAACTGAGGTGAGGGTGCCAGAGTGAGGTCGCTTTTATGTGAGGTCCCTTTTATGTCTGGAAATAGAAATAAACTCAGAACGCGCAGGAGGATTTTGATGGCAGAGTGTAGGGGTTTCTGAAGCCAGGGCATGGGCCCATCAGAGACACACCAGTGCTTTCTCTCTCATATCTATTTCAACTTTCCCCTCTTTCCTGAACAGCCATCTCTGCTACTGTGCCTCGTGGCTGGTGACGGCCACCTCTCCCCAGAGAATAACAGACTGAACTCATATCTAAGGCCACTTAAAGGAAGTAGAAGCTCCACCCCTTCCAGATCTTGTCCCACTTGCCGCCATCACCACCCAGCACACCCGCCAAAGCTCTTTCCTCCATGGCCTGTGGGTACTGATGCTCTCCTCCCACCCCTCTCCAGGACCTGCTGTGGGAGTTCAGAGGGGGAAACCCAGCATTTTTCTTTCTTGGGGTCTTCTGAGAAACTCCTTTCCATACGATCCACTGTGGGCTTTGTGGGGTACTCTGCCTGGAAATTATGGAGGTTTACTCTGTTTTAGGGAGAGAAGCAACGCATTCTCTTGCTCAGGAAAGTGGCAAACCACACCAGTCTTCTCTCCCCCAAAAGGGCTAGCAGACTGAGCTCTCAGGAGTCCTGATTTCTCAGGTCTCCTTTCCTTTTGGCTTGCAGATTTCATTATTCAACATGTCACCTTTGAAACAGTGTACCAGGACTACAAGCATTCACTTTATTCCCTCACTCAGGCTATTAAACTTCTGAGCTGAGCACTGGTTACAAAAGCAGAGGAGACAGACTCCCTGTCCTTGGGAAACTCATAGTAGCTGGGGGCAATTAACCCATGAAAAGGGGTGACCCTGGTGTTCTCTTTATTCTCGGGCTTGCAAGCCATATTTCCCTTTAATTTTTTTTATTTTAAAGATAAAAGAACAAAAACATATTAACAAACAAACAGACATAAACAAAACAGCACCAAAACAACAGAAGCAATACAGAATTTCAGACAAAGTGATAGGAAATTAACAATAGTTGTTGTATTACATATTGTTATCTTCAAATTGGTTACTCAGTTAGGCAAATATTGGCATGTAGGATTGATCAAACAACAAAACATTAACTGTTCCTTTCCATGAAGCAATAGAAATTAGCAATATAATTATCTTAGCTGTCTTGTGTATGCATATATACATATTTTTCACCTCTTTCTTTCTTTTCTCTTTTCCATGAACCCAGTTGTTCTTCCCTATTTGGGCAGTTTCTTTCCTTTTCATAATATCTTTTGTACCTTTTAGATTTTATTTACTCTCTCAGGTTCTTACACTAGTAAGACAATATGCTATTTACACGTGGGCTCTGATTTATTTCACTAATGGGTATGGTCTCTAGTTGCATCCATTTACCTCCAAAAGCCTCAAGGTAGGGCTGGGGATATAGCTCAGTGGAATAAGCGCTTGCCTAGCAAGCGCAGGGTCCTGAGTTCAATCCCCAGTACTGCAAAAAAAAAAAAAAAGCCTCAAGGTTGTCTTTCTTTATAGCTGAGTAATATTCCATTATGTAAAAGTACCACATCTTTTTTTATCCATTCCTCAGTTAATGGATACTTTTTGAGAAGAACTAAAAACATCATACCACAGCAATATATGTGCACCCATGTTTACAGCAGCATAGTTTGTCACAGCTAAATCATGGAAGCAACACTTTAATGTTCAAGTAGCAATCATCTGAGCCCTAGACCACAAGGCATCAGAAAACCAGATCTCTTACTAGATTCCCTTTCCCAAGGGTTGCTGAGAACTATTACAAATTTCACCACATCTCTACAGTCGTCACTTGTCTCCTGTGTCTGTCCCCACTGAACCCCTGTTTCAGGCTGAACCTGCTTTCTGTACATTTTCTATCCAATCTGCTGTCTCCCATTTGACTTTTCCCAAACATGAGCACACTCCCAGGAAACCCCAAGCTTCCTCCTTTTCCTCTACATCCTCTCCTTAGGGGTCTCCTCTAGTCTCCTGTTCTTGAATACCCTCAACTTGCCAATGGCTTATAAAAATCTCTGTCATCAGCACAGACCAGTCTCTGAAATCAAGACTCATTATTAGTACATGTTTGCTGTATACAATGATTACATTCATAGTGGGTAGTTAGTACATGTACTAAACACATCTACATTCTTTCACTTCCCCTTCCTCCTTCTCCTCTTCCCCAATCTCTAGATCCTTTCCCATTTGCAAAAGGTTTCCCATTGTCTGTCTTTTATTTTTCTCTTTAAATTATTTATCCTTTATATAAGAGAAACTATGCAATATTGAAGCTTGGGTATCTAATTTATTCTACTTAACATTATGGCCTCAAGAACATCCATTTTTGGGCTGGGGATATAGCTCAGTGGAATAAGCGCCTGCCTAGCAGGCGCAGGGTCCTGAGTTCAATCCCCGGTACCGCCAAAAAAAAAAAAAAAAGAACATCCATTTTCCTACAAACAACTCAAATTTATCGTCCTTTGTGACTGACTAGTATTCCACTGTGCATAAATACCACCTTTTCCTTATCTATTCATCTATTAATGGTCATGTAGGCCACTCCCAAGATTTAGCTGTTATGAGTTGTGCTGCTATAAACACGGGTGCACATGTATCACTGCAATACGATGTCCTTAACTCTTTCAGGAAGATGCCTAGAAGAGGAATAGGTAGGTAAATTCCATTTTTAGTTTTCTGTGGAATCTCCATGTAAACTTGAGGTTGTACGAGTTTGCATTCCCACCAACATGTAGAAGTTTCCTTTTTCCCCACAGCCTTGTCAGCATTCATTACTTGAATTATTGATGATAATGATTCTTTCTGGAGTAAGAGAGAATCT
The DNA here is from genome assembly GCA_004027595.1 of Dinomys branickii. Taxonomy (NCBI): domain Eukaryota; kingdom Metazoa; phylum Chordata; class Mammalia; order Rodentia; family Dinomyidae; genus Dinomys; species Dinomys branickii. The sequence continues at coordinate 2,668 of PVLD010015475.1, read as the reverse complement.
CAGTATTTTTATTTGGTTTTGTTTTGTTTTAATGGGTCAAAATTAAACCAAACCCCAAAAAAGTAAGTAATAGTCAAAGAATAAAAATGGTAAGTCACCTCCAGTTTCTTTTTCTGTCCTTTTCAATTCGTTGGTACATTCCAGGTATACACAGTGATAACATTAATCATAGAGAATTTGTATCTGTACATGATATGCCTTGCTTTCTCATTCCCTTCCCTCCCTTCAAACCCCTTACCCTCTTTATTTACAAAGTTTTGTTTCCGTTTTTTTCTTCTCTCTCCCTTCCTTTCCCGCCCCCCCCTCCCTTGTTACCCTTCTCATCTGAACGTTTTCTTCCCATTTCCCAATGCCTATTGTATATTTTGGTCCTTATTTATACTTTTGGTTTCTCACACCAGAGAAACAATGCAATATTAAATATGTGTGTCCGACTTATTTGACTTATGTGTGTGGTCTCAAGGTGCAGCCATTAGCCTAGAAATGTTTATTCTTCTTTATGGATGAGTAGCACTACATTGTATTTAAAAAAATCACATCTTTGGGCTGGAGGTACAGCTCAGTGGGCTAAGTGCTTGCCGCTGAGCACTAGTGCCCTGAGTTCGATCCCCGGTCCCGGAAAAAAAAAAAAAATCACATCTTTATCCATTCAGTGGGTGATGGGCATTTTGGATTTTGGCTGTTTCCAAGATTTAGCTATTACAAACTGTGCTACTATAAACATGGGTATGCATACATTGCTGCGATATGATGCTTTTAATTCTTTCAGAAAGATATCAAGATAGCTGGATCAAATGCAACCTCTAATTCTAGTTTTTTTGAGGAATCTCTACACTAATTCCCACAATGATTGCACCAGTCTATATTCCCACTAACAGTAGAGAATAATTTCTTTTTCCCCACAGCCTCACTGCATTTGTTATTGGTTGATTTTTTTTTTTTTGTACCAGAAATCAAACTCAGGACCTTATGCTTGCCAGGCAGGTGCTGTGCCTCTGAGCTATACCTCCAGGTGATTATTTTTTATAATAGCCATTCTTTCTAGAATGAAGTGGAATCTCAGCATTATTTTAATTTGCAGCTCTCAAATGATCAGTGATGTTAAACGTATTTTCATATATTTATTTGCCATTCCTACTTCTTCTGAGAAGTGTATATTCATCTTAGATGCTTATTTTGGGGTTGGGTCTTTATATTTGGGGGCGTCTAATATTTTTCAGTTCTTCATATGTTCTAGATATGGGCTGGGGATATAGCTCAGTGGAATAAGCGCTTGCCTAGCAAGCGCAGGGTCCTGAGTTCGATCCCCAGTACCGAAAAAAAAAAATTCACATATGTTCTAGATATGAGTCTTTGTCTAAGGAAGAATTTTTTTCCCACTCTGTGGATTGTCTCTTCACTCCAGTGGTTTATCTTTCTGAGCAAAAGCTTTTAATAAGATGAGATCCCAGCAATTGACTCTTTGTGATATTTCTTGTGCAACCGGGGTTTTGTTCATGAAGTCTTTGCCTACATTTATGTCTTCAAGAATTCTATCTATTCTCTCTTCCAGCAGATTTAGTGTTCTTTTCAAATTTAATTAAATTTATTAGTACAATTGAGGTACATACAATGATCATATTCATCATAGGGAATTTGTAACTGTATATGATATACCTTGATTTATCTTTTTTCAGATTTAGAGTTTCTGTTTTAATATTTAGATCTTTGATCCATTTAAATTTTAGTTGAGACCCCCCGTACATGCCAGCAGGAGCTGGGCTGAGCCCCGGACATCTTCAGGAACCCCAGTGAGCCACCTCCACACATTCCCCCATCAGCGTGCAAGACAGGCAGAGCCCCATACACCTTCTGGTGCCCAGGTGGCCACTCCCATCACCACCCACACCTCCACAAAAGCTAAGCTGAATCCCAGACAGCATCAGCAGCCTCAGTGACTCCTCCCTCATCCGTCCCCCATTGGTGTGAGAATCAGGCTGAGCCCTGGCAAGGTCTGAAGTCTCAGTGACTACAACCTGTGCTCCCTCACCTTTGTGGAAGATTGGCTGAACCTCAGACAGCTTCAGGAACCCCAGTGAGCCTCTCCCACTCCTCCCCCTTCAGCCTGGGAGCCAACTGAATGCAAGAAACCTTCAGAAGCATCTGTGACCACACCCTGCCCACACACACCAGTGCAGGAGCCACGCTGAGCACTGAGGACCTGCAGATCTTCACCCCACCACACCCACACCATTGTGGGAGTGAGGTTGACCTCCAGGGAAACCCTGGATCTTCAAAAATGATAAAACAAGGGAGCAAAATGCAATCTTGGACCTCTACCCCAACAAGTCCAGGAGATATTGGCACAGAAGAGCCTAGAAGGCATACACCAGAAATTTCTGAAATGATAGCAACTGAAGTAAAGAAACAACTCCATTAGGTCATAGAAGGCATCAGATCAGAAATAATCTCTTAGGTAAAAAAAGAAATGACAACAGTAATGAAAGAATTGCTTAGCAGAGCTTCCGGGAAGATGGCGACCGGGTAGGCAGCAGAGAGAGAACCTCCCAGAGGATTACCAAACAAACAATGAAATATAGCAATATGAAGACAGAAATAAGGACTTCCGGGAAGAAGACGACCAGCCGAGAGAGCGAGTGTGGAGGGAAGAACGGCTTCAGCTCCTGAA
>PVLD010015474.1:14417-48456 GCA_004027595.1 Dinomys branickii | reverse complement strand
CCCCCCCAAATTTGTTATTATCTATTTCAAGCATACTGAAGAGTGGGAGAAGGAGAGAGATTTTTTGGCCAAGGATGCCTAAGTAACTGGAGGTAAAGTTCATAAGGTGGTCTCCTGAAAATGCAATGCTTCTTGAGGACATAGGTTCCCATATCCTTTCCCCTCTATCTCCTTTTGTATCATTACCCTGTCCTCTCAGAGCTGGGACTGGAAAAGGCATTTCCCCAACAGAAAATCTCCTAGGAGTAAAAATGCACTTAGCGGTGCATCTTCAATGAATTGTTCTTTTAATAAAGTTGGGCTTTATCGTTAAGATTGCTTCCTTTATTTCAGAAGATCTGACATAGTAATGCTGAAGACAGTGACTGTCACTTCTATTCATGGAATGCTTACCAAGTTCTAGGCATTCTGCTAAGTACTCTTGACACATTATCTCATACCTCCTCAACAAGATTATGATGTAGGCACTACTACGGTCTGTATTAGTCGCTTTGTCATAGCTGGGACAAATCCCCCAAGCCCACCAGTTAAAGGAGGAGGGAGATCTTTAGCTCGCTGTTTCCAGTGGTTCTAAGGCAGACACAGCACCGTGCAGGTGGCTGGTGGTCGACAGCTCATTTCAGGGCAGCCAGGAAGCAGAGATTGAACAGAGGAACCAGGGACAAGAATAGAACCTTCAGGGTTACACCCCCGGTGACCCACCTCCACAAGGCTTCACTTCTTGACAGCACATTCAGTTGCTAAACTCATCAATGAACAGGTCCATTGATGAGTACGGTACTTCTATGATGCAATCACTTCTATTTTTTTTTTTTTTTTTCGGTACTGGGGATCGAGCTCAGGACCCTGCGCTTGCTAGGCAAGCGCTTATTCCACTGAGCTATATCCCCAGCCCACAATCACTTCTAAAACACAAGCAGCCACTGGAGACATTTTAGATATAAACCCCAACATTCTTCCCCTGACTCCCCAAAGTCTCATTATGTAGAAAGCATTTAGTCCATTTCTAAGAGTCACCAAAGAGAGTTAACAATTCTAAGAGTTAACAAGTCCACCATTGTTGAAAAGTCCAGGTCCTAATTCTCTTCTGAGACTCAAGGAAATCTCTTAGCTCTGAGTTTCTGTAAAAATCAGAAAAAAAGTTAAATGCTTCTAACTTACAGTGGCACAAGGTAAACATTCTCATTTCAAATGAGTAAAACAGGAAGATAGAAAAGAATCGGACCAAATGAAGTCTAAAATATAGTAGGGGAAATATTAAATCTATGTCCAGCACTCTGCACAGGTGGTGATGAGGTATGAAATGGAATTTTGCTCTTATTTTAACATAAAATTTATTTTTAAAAATTTTGAAGTAGCTACAGATATTTTTAAATCAGTAGATATCTCAAAGAATCTGGATGACTGGCTATTTGTTAAACATCCTGACTCTGTCATTAGTTGCCTGCCTTCTATTGTAACAATAACTCACTGCAAATGAATACCTCCTTGAGAGGAGCTGAGTGCCCTCTATTCACTATTGTCCCTGCTGGGCAGCTTCACTCACATAGCTTCGCTTCACTCAGGCTGTTTCCCTGATTCTTATACATGTTGGAGCTTTGCCCCCAGGATTAGCTAATCCTTACTAAACCTTCAGTTTGCAATTCTGTGATTCTATATCCCTAATGCAACTTTATTACCTAAAGCAACATTTTGTTTTAGTAAACCAAATTTCCTATTACCTAAACATTGCCTCAATGTACAATGGCTGAGAATCTCTTTGGAGGTTTATATTACGAATGTGTAGAACTAGATATACGGTCCATTTTAAATTTTTTTGAGGAAATATAAGAGCTACAGTGTGCCAGTTACTGCCAAGCACTCTTAAGACCAATTCACACAACAGTTACACTCTTTTTTCACAGCCACATTAAATTAAAATGAAAAGATTGCAAAAGGGTTGTCTCAAAATAGTGGAGCGCTATGTATTAGCTAGTCAGTTTCTCCAGAACAAAGGCAAAAGTCTGGAAAGCAGCAGCTGCGGAGAACCCAAAAGAAGTGCACAGCACATAGGGATCATTGAGGGAACTGACAATGGAGAAGAAGAAAACAGGATTATTGCTACAGAGGAAACAGCTCACCATCCCAGATCCAAGACTGCATGGTATAACTCGACAGCTATGTAGCTGCCCTGGTGGGCAGCAAAAGCAACTGTGCTCATCACTGGGAGACTGAGACCTGTCCTGGACCAAGAGTCTCATATAGTCCAAGGTAGCAATGAGAACATGCAACACTGTTTCTTGAGCACCTACCCAAATCAGATATTGGTAACTGAACTAAACAGGCATCCCTGGCACATAGTCACTCGGAGGATGAGAAGCAGAAATTCTATTTTAAAGGGCTCAGGGGTTAAACTGCAGTAGCAGAACAGCTCCAGGGTCATTTTACTGCCAATGTTCCTTAGTGGAAAGAGGGAAGGGTTGTGCAGTCACAATAGAAGGACAGCAGTTGGACAGCAGACCGAGGGGAGTTTTGCTGAGAAGGAGGAGCTGGGACCACCTCAACATCATTCTGCCAGGAACCGAAGCCTGCCAGGAGCCTTAGCTCTAGCTACAATGGACTGAAGGTAAGCCCCCTGCTCTATGACCAGTGGTGCAAGCAGGCAAGTGGCCTTGGCTGGTGATGGGAGAAGGAACTGTCCTTGCCCTACAACCAACATGTGAGAGGAGTTGGTTGTGTGGCCAAGATCAACCCCACTCCCTGCAATCCTACTGCAGACTTGGTGGGATTCCTCAGTACAAATATGGACTCTGACAGAGAACTGGGGGCACTAGAGGAATTTTTTTTAATTAGAGGAGTGGTTATTGAGGTTTCGACTTTTACTGATTGATTTGCTTTCTCTGTCCTGTCTCTCTCCTTCCTCAACAGTTTTTCTTTATTTTATGGTATTTATGTGTGAAAGAAAATTGTCTGTAGTTTTTCTGGTTTAACTTGTTAGTCTCCTGCTTTCTACTTGATTCTTTCTCTTTTATCCTCTTCTCTGTCTTCCTAAAGTTTTGGTAATGATCCTTTGTCCTTCAGCCTTGCTACCACTATATTTCTCTTTAGTTATTGCTCTACTTTGTTCTGTATCCTTCCTAAGTTCCTGTTCTCCACAGGATAAAATCACTGTACCAAGGGGAATCTCACTGTGTACAAGTTCAAGGCCTATGTTGGATGCTGTTATATAATTATAGATCTTGCTCCTAGGGTTATGGATACCATATTAGCAGTTACCACAGATTGTCAATTTCTAGACTGTGCTTGGTGATATTATTTTTGCTAACTGTACTACTTTAGCCAGCATGCCATTCCTGTGGTAATCAGTTGTTCACACTTGCATGACAACACTGTGGTAATCTTGGGTCAAAATCATCCCCATACTCAAGGATCAAAGGTCTGGGTCCTGAGCCAATCAAATAGCAGCTCTTTCTCCATAATAAAATCAAAAGACATTATCTTTGGACAGATACAAAGACCAACAGAGAGCTACACCTAGAACACATCTCAGAAAAATGGACATTTCCTAGAGGATTCTCAAGATGAATGATAACAGCTACTTAACATAAAGAAAAATACAAAAACATAGAAAACAAATTCAAATAAAAATACAAAATGATATGTTGTAGAAGCAAAATGTAATCCTAGGATTCCAACCCACCCAAGACAAATCCAGGAGACAATAAGACAGAAGAAATCAGAAGTCATCCACAATATCTTCTCGCATGACAGCAGCAAAAATGAAAAATATATCTGAGATTGTAAAAAACAAAACAGAGATATTCTCATAGGTTAGAAAGGAGATGACAACCATAATGGAGGACTTGATCAGAAAATCTAGGGCAGGCATAGATTAAAAAGAGAAGAGCATACAAAAATGATGAAAACCATGATTACCCAACATAGGAAAGAACTAGAACCCATGAAACAAACTCAAACAAATATATAGGAAATTAAAAATTCCATTGAAAGTTTGCAAAACCATATGAAACAAAGTAAGGATAGAATATCTGACCTAGAAGACAGTGGTTAATGATCATGAAAAAGAGCATATATTAAAAATAGCAAGGAAGCATGAAAAAGCAATCCAATAATTGCAAGATGATGTGAAGAAGAACAACATATGCTTGAATAGAGTCAATGAAAAAGAGAGTGCCAGCACAAACAGCATAGAAAACATATTCACAAAAGTAAGACAGAAAATTTCCCAACCATGGAAAAAGTAATTGACATATATTAAGTGAGGCATATAGAACTCCAATTAGTTATAACCAAATAAATCTATGCCAAAGCATTTAATATTAAAGATGCCAAAAGTTCAGCATAAAAATAAAATATTAAATCTTGTTAGAGAAAAGAAACAAATCACTTATAAAAGAAAGAAAGTTTGTTAGAATCAAAGCAGAGTTCTCACACAGACCCTTAAGTCAAGGAGATTAGAGCAAAGTATTTCAAGTCCTACAAGCAAACAACTCTCAACCCATATTGATATATCCTGAAAAGTGATCTTTAAGAATTAATGGAGAAACAAAATACTTCCATGACAAAAGAACTAAAAAAAAATTCATGACAACCAAATCAGTTCTACATAGGGTTTTGGAAGATATTCTAGAAAGAGACAATAAAGACCAAAACTACAACAGTACCAATAGAAAGCAGCCACCAGGCAGTTCAAGCACTTAAACAGAGGGGAAATACAGGGAATCCTCAACAGGAAGATGACATGACAAGTATAAGCCAACACATATCAGTTATAATTGTAGCCATCAGTGTAAATGGTCTCAATTCAATCAAAAGAAATAGACTGGCAGAGTGGATGAAGAACCAAGATTTAACAATATGCTGCACTTAAGAAACACGTGTAACTCAAAAAGAAATTCATAGTCTGAAATTCAAAGGATAGAAAACAATACTTTATGTGACAGGAACCCAGAAAAAGCAGGGTGGCTAATCTATTTGCAGGCAATGTGAACTTCAAGCCAAGATTGATCAAAAGAGATAAAGAAGGTCACTACAAACTCATTAAAGGAAAACTCCATGAAGAAGTGATACAATAATAAATATATAGTCATCAAATATGGCACACCCAACTATATAAAACAAATGTTAATCGACATGAAAAATCAAACAAGCACTAATACAATTGTACTGGGGGACCTTAATACCCAACTGTCACAAATAGCTAGCTCAAATAGACAAAAAATAAACAAGAAAATATCAGAAATGAGCTAAACTTTTGAACAAATAGGTTTAGGAGATAACTATAGTGTTTCACCCCACAACATCAAAGTACACATTCTTCCAAGAAGCACATGGGAAGTTCTTTAAAATAGACTGCATACTAGCCCATAGAACATACTTAATTAGATGCAAAAGAATTGAAATTATCCTATGCATATTATCTGACCATAGTGATATGAAATTAGAAATTAATGGCAAAAGAAATTACAAAAACTCAATGAACACATCAAAATTAAATAACACACTCCAGAACATCCAGTGAGTCGCATGAAATTAAGGAAGAAATTAAACAGTATCTACAATTAAATAATAATACCAAAACAACATACTGGAACTTATGGGATACAAGGAAAGCAGCCCTAAGAAGGAAATTAACTGTGGTGAAGTCTCACATCAAGAAAACTGAACAACCTCAAATAAACCACCTAATGCTGAATTTCAAACTTCTGGAAAAAGATGAGCAAGTCAAGCCCAAAGCTAGAATAGCAAAAACAATTCCAGGCAACAAAGGCAAGGCAGGGGGCATCATAATCCATTATTTGAAAGTATACTACAAAGCTACTATGATAAGAACACTATGGTACTGGCAAATATCTATATAAAAAATAAGACCTGAGGATCAGTGGGACATATTAGAAGATACAGAAACATCTTGAAACACATTCAGCCACTTTACTTTTGAGAAAGAGGTCAAATGTGTTCAGTGAAAGAAAAATAACCTCTTTAATAAATGGTGCTGGTAAAACTGACTTTCCACATGTTAAAAGACTAACACTAGACCCATATTTCTCACCGTGCACTAAAATAAAAATGGATCAGTGATCTAAATATTAAAACAGTAACATTTAATATTCTGGGAGAGAATGGGTAGCAGTCTTGAAGACACAGGTGTAGGCAAAGACTCCATGATGAAAACCCCAGTAGCATGGGAAATACTACAAATAATCAATAACTGGGATCTTATTTCACTAAAAGGCTTTTGCACTGCAAAACAAATCATCAACATTGTGAAAAGTCAACCCACAGAGTGGGAAAAACACTTAGCCAGTTGTTCTTAGTACAAAGGACTAATATCTAGAATATATAAAGCATTGAAAAAATCCCTCCCAAATTTAAAGACCCAATACATAAATGGGAAACCGAAATTGACACTTCTCAGCAGAAGAAGTATAAACAGCAAACAAATATATGAAAAAATATTCAACATCAATGATCATTTGAGAGATACAAATTAAAACAATGTTGAGATTCAATCTCACTATGGCAAGAATGAAAATCAATCAATAACAAATGCTGGCAGGTGTGTGTGGAAGAAGCCCTTTTTCCACCGCTGGTGGGAGTGTAGACTGGTGCAACCACTGTGGAAGTCAGTGTGGAGGTTCCTCAAAAAATTAGGACTAGAGGTTACATTTGACCCAGATAGTCCCCTTGTTGGTATCTTCCTGGAAGAATTAAAAACATCATAATATTATATATATATATATATATATATATATATATATATACACACACACACACACACACATACATACATACATACACACACACACACACATATATATATATATATATATATATCCGTGTTTATAGAAGCATAGTTTATAATAGTGAAATCTTGAGAACAACCATACAATGGAGTAGTACTAAGACATAAAGAAGGATAAACCTGAGACATTTATAGCTAAATGGACACACCTTGAGACCATACTTTTAGGTCAAATAAATTTGACACGTACTTGTAAATACCACACTGTTTCTCTAGTGTGAGAAACTGAAAGTGTAAACATGAATCAAAATATATAATAGATACTGTGAAGTAGGAAGAAATAAACTTAGTAAATAAACTTAGTAGAGATGAAAAACAAACAAAAAGCTTAAAAAAGACACTAGTGCATTACCGTGCGTCCTTTTGGTAGGAATAGTCTTGAATTTCCATAGGCGTAACACGAAAAATGCAAATAATGGAACTGGTTGTTTTCTACATGATGCTCTAATTAAGATGAGAGTCTCTCATTGGATAAAAATGAGGCTGTTAGTGAAGATGTTTGGGGGAAATGTAATAGGATTTGTTTGCTTTTTTATAAAATATTTTCTAATCTTGTAGAATATCCCTTCTAGCATCTCCTTGAATATGATGTTTTAGCCAGGCAAACAAACTAATTTCCATAAGCATGCATTATTTATATATCTATAAATTATTTATATATAAGATTACACATATAATGTATTGTGGTGAAGTAACTAATGTTTAACTTGAGTTGGAATGCCCAGCTGAACTGAGTCAGTGTGGTTCTGGGCATGGAAGATTCGGCTATGCCAATGGCATAAAGGGAGAACAGGACAGGAAGAGGGCATGGTGCCGATTTCCCAGGAGAAGATTTGCTGTGGCTGGTTTTCCTGATAGAAACTCTTGTCGGGGGAGAAACTCAGGTTCTCATTACCCCTGCAGCTGGCTTCTTTTCCTTTTGGGGGGAGCTCTAGTCTTTGCCTTGAGAGTCATTCTCTGACTGCTGTGCAGATCCCTCAGCCTTTGGGCACAGATCCTTCAACCTGCTGGTGCACTTTCTAGCTTCCGCCACTGGCTTTGGGCCATCCTGGTACCGATCCTTGATACAGACTTGCGTGAACATTACTGTGGACTCTAGGCCTCCAGCTGTTATTGTGCAGGGTATTGCCATGATTCTTTAGGTCTCTAGTGTGCAGACAGGTATCCTGCACTCTTTCGCATTTGATTTATGGGGGGATATTATAAGATTCTCCTACAAAGTCATGTGTTCTGTATGAAATCTATTTCCTTGCAAGCCAAAGACTACAATGTACAGGAACGATTCTTCCAAGCAGATAAAATCATATTCTAAAAATTGCACTAAGCCAAACCATGTGACACTATGGTCTTGTCTCAATCATAAACAGAAGCAAACAGCTTGTTTTAATAATCAAATATGTTTCCTAAGGGTCTTGTTAAATTGTTGAATGTAAATTGCAATTGGAATTGACTGTTAAAGATCTTGGTAGAGTAGGTTAAACATCTGTTCAATTTATTACAATTTTATTTGTACTTCAGCTGTAACTGGGGCAATTAAGCCAATCAGAGTAAGCAAATCAAATCTAATTTAAACTCTAATGGACTAAAAATGAATGGATAAACACTGTACTACTAGATCTAAATGATGAAACGTGTCTCTAAGGATATTTTTTTCTATTTTAATATGCAAAAATCATAGTGTTTATACTATAATTAACCATTTAAGACTCATGTAAACAAATTGAACATCTCTTTGTTTTTATTTTTTTTAAACTGTTTATTAAAATTCAAGAATGTAATCTTAGAATGCTTCCTAACTTAGATAATTTTGTTTCTACAATCATTGAATACAATTTTTTGCTTTACTTGAATGTGGCAATTAAAATGGAATACATGGAGTGCATTTGTTAACTAAAATTTCTGTACTCACTTTTTCCTTTGCTGTGGATTGCAATAAGGAAGATTAATAATGGCTTGTGTATTGTTAAATAAAACTTTATTGATCTTTGCAGATGTCATTTAGTGTTTTAGAAATGATAAATTTGCAATGTAGTAATGTGACATGCAGTACAACATTTAGGTAGATCACACCGACATCTAAATTATTAGAAGGCTAGCATCACTAACAGTGCCAGAGAGCTACAAACATGAAGATACGTCCCAAAATACAGGTGGAGCATTGGAAGTGGACACTCTGTTTTAGATGAAGATCTGGGCCAAATTGACATCACTGTCCCAGGGGCTACTATCAGTTCAGCTCAGCAAATGCCAGATAAAATATCCCTATATGATATGAAGTAGTTTGAAAACTGATTAAACAAATACTATGTAACAATGTAGCATGGAAAAGATTAAGTTCTTTTATATACCGTTTTGGAGAGCTAACGTTTCCTCAATTTAGGAAAATGACTATATAGCCACTAACCTATTCGTGCAGTTTTTGGAAGGCATACCTTTTAACATTCTCCACTTGTTCATTTGGTTTGCTCACTGGTAGCATTTGTATAATTTAATTGTGGAGCAGAGGGTTTGGCAGAGACCATCTAGTGCATCCTTTGGCTTTCAATATCTGATGGAAGGAAGCTCAGCAAGGTATCTTTCCTCAAAGGAAAGATTTAACAAGGGCGGCTGGGCATATTCTCTTAGCACACACTGAGTCTAGTTTATTTCAGCCCAAATCCACCAAATCAAGGCAATAGAGATACAGCTACACTGACCTTCACCAATGCTCTGTGTTCCTTAGTGCCCAGGAAAGCATTGTAATTATCTTCACCACTTTCTTGTCACTTAATGTTTATCATAAACTTTCAATAATCTGTAAATCAGCAACAATTATGTGTCAAGAATCTCCTGTAAGTAGTCAAGAAACGGTCTTTAGACCTCAGAGAACGCATTTCATTATGTTTTGGTACATGCCTTTCCTTACCCTTGTTTTCTTCCCTCCTTTCTGTCTTTTTCATTCTTTTCTTTTCTTTAATTCCTGAAATATTGTTGAGGGGCCACCAAGTGTTAGGTTAAACGTTAAGAATATTAGCATAAAAGACCTGTTCCTTGAGGTCTTGCAGACGGTAGGGGAAAACCTACCCATCAGATGCACTCACAGTATACGTGAGAAGGGAGACTTTACAGTGATAAGCACAATCAGCTTAGGGAAGGCTCTCTGAGGAAGTGCCCCTTGGGTTGAGATGTAAAGGCTGGGCTGGAGTTGAATAGATGCTGACAAGAAGAAAGAGGGCTTCAGGCAGAGGGGAGAGATCTGTGCAAACATCCTGTACCTGGATGAAGTATAATGTTTCAGAAGGATCAGCAGACAGCCAGGCTGGGAAAGCCTGTGTGTCAGCCAATGATTCTCCACTGAAGAGGAAGGGCTAGAAATTACAGGACTTTGAACTGTGTCAGGGAACCTCGTTCTCTTTTTGAATCTAAAAATTGCTATAGAGTATTAAAATTTGAGCAAAAGCTAAATCCATTCTCTGCAGAAGGAGAAATGAATTGGAGTAGACCAAGAGCAACTGTAGTTCACTGAGCTGGGGGAAGGCTATAGAATCCATTTAGAAGATGATGGCTTTGATTAGGATAGTTGTAATGACTCAGAAAATTGGATAACTGGATCTGAGAGGGACAAACTTATATGCACGCATCTTGAGTAGTCTTCATTGCAGGTACGTTACACTTGCCATCTGCTTTTAACTTTATCCTCAGAAGATGATAAATTTCTTAAGCACAAGACTCTTTCTTTCCTCCTCTTCCACTTTCTCCAGTTTTATCTCTCTTTGCTGTCAACATGACACAGTGGAACTCAGTTCAGCTTAGGAAAAAATAACCCAGACCAAACCTTTCAACTTGGGCTCTTCTTTTCACTTGCATGGTCTATTTTTCTTCCCCATGAGGTGGTGGATCAGCTATGTAGCAGTGAGAGGTGGGAGAATGAAGACTTGAAGAACATGTTTGGAATATGTCCAAGACATCTTTATCCTTACTGAGTCCTGATGAAGTCTGGCTGTTATAAATTTTGATTGAGTCTCATGATGTTTTCCAAGCAAATGGACCACTTTGTAAAAAGCAAAAGCATCCTCTCACCATGTGCAAGAGGAGGAGGTGTAAATGGAGAGGAGCCACCAGCATTTTCAGAAAGCTACATGATGTAACAGCCTCACTACACTGCTTCATTTGGGCTGGAAATTTTTAAATAGTCAGAGAAATATAATCCTGTCCCATTAGCATAGCAACAAGTATGTTCTCAGCATAATGAAATTGGCTCTAGGGTGGCATTTGGTTCCATTCTGCATGCCCTTCTGTCTCACCTTTTATTGCCAATGCTATTGATGTTGTCATGGAAAGACAGCCTTTGAAAGAACCCTGCTGGCTTTCTGGCTGCCTGTTGGCAACAGAGGAGAATAGGACAACAGGAATATATATTTGTAAAGTTCCATTTGCTTATCTGACTTAGGGACAACATTTTATCCTTTCAAGCTCCTCTCCCAGCTACTATAATTAGGCTTTCCAGCACAGTCTTGCTGCTGTCTTGATATCATACTAGCATTTTGAAAAGCTTGGACAGTTACCAGTTCATTGGCCTGGCGAGATGCTGTTGCGTATCTGAAGACTTCTCTGCATTGTGGTGGATGTCATTCCTTCCCCCAAGGGAAACAGAAACATTTTTGCAACACTATGCAAAGAAGTCATTCAGGAGCAAGCATAAGACATCAAAATTTTTGTCTTCAAACCTAGCAACAGGTCTTCTCATGTTGAGTCATTTAGTCATAGGCCATAAATGAGCACAGAATTCTTTCACTGATGGTCAACCAAGGGAAAAATAACCAAAGAAAGAAGGCGGCTGATAAAAGCAGGTACACAAACAAAGAGTGGGTTGAAGAAAGGCAAGATGAAGAGAGATGCCTTGAATAGAAAGCTTCCTGAGGTCAAAACTGTGATTTTTCAATGTGGTTCATCCATCAAACATGAAGGTGTATATGGTCATGTTGGTACTGTGGCAAGTAGGAGCCCATCCCTTATCCCCAACTGAATACTAGAAATTTTGCAGTGAGACCCAATGCCTTTATCATGTATTGAGGATGTATTCTACAGTGGAGGCACTATGAATCCAACAATACCAGAATTGCCTGCCTCCATGTCTTCAGGGGCCTTTTCATTCAGGTGAAATAATATGAGTAGGACTTCTCATCCTGATGAAAGTGTTCCACTCTCTGACATCAAAGCACTAGAAATGTGTCTAGTGCTACCCAGGGACTGGATTTTTAAATTTTAATTAAGTAAGCTACACCTGGGTAGTGGCTGTCATATTGGACAGATCCATTGAGAACTGGGGTTACCTACTGTAGGCATGCATGTAGCATCACAACCTAAGATAAAAATAAAACAACTTCCTATTTGGATATTACACAAACATTCTTCAGTTGTTAACCCTTTGAAATGAACTTTCAGCTTTCAAGTTGCAGAAAATGTCATCTGAAGGCAAGAACAATGCCTCAGGCCCTTGGACTAAAGTTATACCCACTGCCCTTGAGGCCTTTATTCCACTGCTTTTAAAAAATCCAATCAGTGCAAATATTTCAAGGTATAACAAGAACTAGTAACTTCTGTTTTTGATTGGCAGCTGGGATCTGTACAGCGAGGAACTTCTAGTTCAAAGATGCTTACTAAATAGATTCATGGTGTGATCTAAAGGGGAATTTCCAAATTTTCCTGCAACATGACTATTTTTACTCTAAGATATGACTTCTCAAGACTAGGGGGAAAGAGAATGTTTTGCCTTTTTATTTGCAATTGTTTCATTACTTTTAACAATGCTTTGGCTTGTGAGAAAGACCATTTATTTGAGCTATAAACAGATTATGTTCTCCTAAAACTTTTTACTACCATCATCATGGGCTCACTAAGGCAGTAACGAATAGGAGATTAATGAATAGATGTTCTGGGGCAGCTTTTGCCCCCTGGCACTAGGGTCCATCAGAATAAGTGGCATGTAGGCAAACGGAGAAGGCAGCATTTGGCCCAGTGATTTCACTGCAGCTGCTAGAACAGAAATGCCGGTGCAAAGCTGAGCCACTAATTGGAAGTGGAATAAACTAAAGAAATCTCGGTTCAAACGGCAGCTATATTTTTCAAAGAGAAGATTTCAGTTGAAATGCCAAAGGAGACAGTTAGCCAAAACATTTGTCTATGGAAATTTCTCTTCTCAATTTTATTCAGATTTACAGCTGGGTGCTAAGTGAAGCATTTCTTGGGAACACATGTCATGGATAAACCAAGATGTTTATTTTCCTCAATAGCAGATCCGATGAACTCACAACGAATAGTTCAATTACCATGATTACTAATAGGCTGATTAATTCAAGCTACAACAAATGGAACAGGGTATGTGGGAACGGAGCTACTGGAAGGCCGTGTTAACAGCGTTAGAGTGTTAGCAGGGCAGAGCAGCTGCTGCAGGTCCTCAGCTTACAGGGCATCAGAGTGAGAAGGAGTCAGACAACAACGTTTTTGGATGTTCTGCTTCACTGCTATTTACTGAATTCTCTGTGTGGAAGACCATTCCATGGCTCTTTCATAAGGATTCTATACTTTTGAATTTTGTGCCAAAAAAATGCTTGCTTCTCCTGGTGAGATGGCTTGATTCCTTGATTCCTTCTATTGTGGGGCAATAGAAGCCCCACATCCCCTTTTCGTGTTGTTTGGTGCCGGGTTTCTGAGCACTCAGCTGAATTCATCACTTAATTGTGTCATTGTCCTTGATTTCTATTCCCGTAACTCCCCATCTGGCTAGGAGATACTGGGAGATATTGGAAGCCAGTGGCAACGTTAGCTTTCTTCTTTGTTTCTGAGCCCTAATTTATCCATCTGTAAAATGGAGAGATGATTTTTATTTTATAGGAGTTTGGGTCATAGAAAATGTTTAAAACATTCTCATTACTGAAATTGAAATGTCTCATTTGATCTGAAATATTTATAACTCATCTTAAGACATTTGGAGGCAAGCATGACGTGAATTAAAATTGTAGGCTAGATATTTCACGGGCTGAACCAAAATGTGTGTGGGGGGAGACTGACTTTGCTTTTTGTTTGTTTATGGTTTCTTTCCAATCTTGCTGTTGTTTTTTTTTTCTTCTTCTTCCACCGTGGTGGGGATGGAGCCCAGGGTCTTGTATATAGTAGGCAAGTGTTTGACCACTCAGCTATAACATTAGCCAACGTAGTTTTTTTCTAAATGTAAGATTTACATCACTGAAGTGTGTAAATTTAAATGCACAGTGAATTAGATTTTGTCACATGTACTCACGTAACCCTCACTCGTACTGAAACAGCAAACATTGTCATCACCCAGGATATTTCCCTTGGGTCCTTTTAAGTCTTCCAGAGGAAAAACTTTCCTAGATTATTTCACTATGAAAGTTCCTCCCTTTTGTCTGTTTTAGAATACCATGTAAATGGAATCCTAAGGTGTGTGGTCTTGTGTGTCTGGCTTTTTGCTCAGTATAACATCTGAGACCCCTGTTACTGTTATTGTTATTAAGTAATCCAGTCTTTTTAAATGTTCAGTTGTGTTGGTTGTATGGTTATATCACAAGTCACTATATTCGCTGACATTGGCTTACACCTTTTGATCATTATGAATAAAAGTGCTGTGAACATACACAAGTCTTCTTCTAGTCATGCTTTTACTACTGAGGAAAAATACATTAGGAGATTTATACTGTAAAGTCATCGTGCCATTTTATATCCATGCAAAAGTATGACTATTCCTCACCAAGACTGGAGGTTATCAAACTTTTAAAAATCAACATAGAAATCGCATTTGTTTTTATTGAGAGAAAAGTAGCTGCTTATATATTTTTAAACAAACTCCTAATTTGTGCATAGTTTTAGTTTAGGAAAGTATTTTAGACAGTATAGTGAGTTCTCACATGTCTCCTATCTAGTTTTTACTATTATTGCTGTCATATTTTAATAGGGTACAAGGGCTACAATTATTGAGTCAATAGTGACACATTATTATTAAATTAACTAAAATCTCTGCCATAGTCAGACTTCTTCTATTTCCTTCAATGTTTATTTTTCTGTTTCAGGATTCCACCCAGAGTACTATAATATTATAATTTTTAGTTATATTTCTTTAGGCTCCTCCTGACTGTTGCAGTTTCTGTCTGTGCTTGAATTTGATGGTCTTGTATATTTTTAGAAGCAATGCTACCTTGTAGAAGTTTCCTGCGTTCAGACATTGGGAGTTGTTTGACAATTTTCTCAGAGCTTAGTTCGGCTAATAAGGTTTTGTGAAAACAGCTGCAGCAGCAAATTGTCAAGTTATAATAATTTACTACTTCTAGGAGTTATTTGGTTTGTAATTTTTATGCTGCTAGGGTCTGAACCTAGGGCCTTGGGCATGTTATGCACCTGCTGTACCACTGAACAACATGCCCAAGGGACATTTGTTGTTGCTTTGGGTTTTCTGGATTTTCTATGTAAATAATAATATCATCTTTGAATAAGAGTAGTGTTGTATTTTCTTTCTGATTTTTTATATTTTATTCCTGTTTCTTGTCTTATTGCTTAGGTAGGAATTCTAGTACAATATAGAGTAGCAGTGGTGAGAGGGAACATCCTAGTGTTATCCCTGATTTTGGTGGAAAAGTATCTAATTTCTCACTGTTAGGCTCTTTGTAGAAGTTCTCTATCATGTGAAGGAAGTTCCTCTCTGTTCTGAGATTCCTGAAAATATTATGCATGTTTGTGAGATGCCTTTTTCAATGTCAATTAATATGATCATCTGCCTTTTCTTCTTTAGAAAGTTGATATAACAGATTATATTGATTGATTTGCCCTGTTGAACCAGCCTGCCACACCAGAAGAAATCATACTTGGTCATGGTATAAAATTCTTTTAATGCAATATTGCATTCTAATATTTCATGAGAATTTGTCTATTAATGCATATGTTATGCAAGGTATTGGATTGTAGATTTTCTTTCTTGTAATACTTTATTTGGTTTTTGTATTAAGGTAATTATAGCCTCATAGAATAGGATGCGTTCTTTCTACTTCTATTTTCTAGAAGAGACTGTGAAGAATGGGCATAAATTCATCCATGAATGTCCAGTAGAATTCACTGGTGAATCCATCAGGGTATAGTGCTTTCTTTGGGAAAAGTTATTAAACACTGATTCATTTTCTTTAATAGCATTAGATGATTTAGGTGGTCTTTTCTGGTGCATTCTGGTAGCTTGTGTCTCTCACAGAGTTTTTATATTTCATCTACAATAGCACATTTGTGGGCATAGGGGTTTCTCATAGTTTTGTTTTCCTTTTAATATCCAGGGATAAGTAGTAATGGCTCCTCTTTCATTTTTAATTTATTTGTACCTTCTCTCTTTTTTTCTGTTAACTTAGCTAGAAATTTATCAGGGTTATGATCGTTTTAATGATCCAGTTTTTCACTTCATTGAATGTACTTGTTGCTTTCATGCTTTACATTTTCCTGATTTCTGCTCTAATTCTCACTTTTTATCTTTTGCTTTACATTTCAAATGCACACTTCTCCCGTAGTTTCCTGATGTTTGGCCAAGGTTATTGGTTATAGAGCATTTTTCTCAATACGTATATTTAATGCTGTACATTGTCCTCTAAGTGCAACTTTTAGTGCATCCCACAAATTTGCTTGTGTTTCATTTCTGCTTAAACTTTTTTAGTGGCACGTGTTTGTAGTGCATAAGGTTTACCAGCTTCCTCATGGGGAGCTCATACATATGCATAACAAATTCCTTTTTCATCCTTTTTTCCATCCCTCCTTCACTCCTCCCTCTGTACCTTGATCCCCCTCCCAATTGAGAAAGATACAATACCTACTCTCTTTAATAGACAGGGTCTTGCTATGCAGTTCAGGCTGGCCTTGAGCTCACTTTGCACCCCAGGCTGACCTTGAACTTGCAGCAATCCTCCTGCCTCAGCCTCCTGAGTGTTGGGATTACAGGCATGTGCCATTATGCCCAGCTTCTCTACCTTTTATTTTGCTCCTTATTGTAATTTGTTTTCTCATAAGATAAACCATATGACATTTAAGCTTGCATATCTGATTTATTTCACTTAACATTACAGTCTCAGGTTGCATCCATTTTGCTACAAATGCCTCGGGTTCATCCTTCTTCATGGCAGAATAGTATTCTAATGTGTGTAAACACCACATTTTCTTTATCCACTCATCTGTTTTTGGCATATAGACTGCTTCCAAGATTTAGATTTTATGAATTTTGCTGCTCTAAACATGGGCATGTGTGTGTCACTGTTAATATGATGCCTTTACCTCTTTTAGGAAGATACCTAGAAACAGAATAGCTGGATCAAATGGAATTTCTAGGGTCAGTTTTTGAGGAATCACTACACTGACTTTCATAGTGGCTATACATTACCATGGACAATATAGAAGGATTTCTTTTTCTCTGCAGCCTCACCAGCATGTGTTGTTGTTTGATTTTTTGAGGATGGTCGTTCTTTCTGGGTTAAGGTGAAACCTCAGTGTTGTTTTAATTTTCATATCGCTAATAGCCAGCAATGTCATGCGTTTCCTGTATTTATTGGCCACTTGTACTTCTCTGAAGTATTTATTCATTTCCCTTGACCATTTTTTGATTGGCTATTTTATTTTGGGGGTCTACTTTTAGCTTCTTTATATATTTGGATATTAGTTCTCTGTCTGATAAGCAGCTGGCAATTTTTTTTCCTGTCTGCACATTGTTTTTTCACTTTATTGACTGTTTCCTTCGTTATATGATCTTCAACAAAGGGGTAAAACATACACAAAGGAAAGATAACCTCTTTAATAAATAGTGCTGGGAAAACTGGCTATCCACATGCAGAAGTTTGAATATAGATCCACATCTTTCATCATGTACTACATTGAAAATCAAAATAGATCACAGAACTGAATGTTAAAACACAATCTACTGAAAGGGAAAATAGGTAAAACTCTTGAGGTCGTAAGTGTGGGCCAAGACTTTCTGAAGTATGAGCATGAGAAATAGTACTGAGGGTCAGTAAGAGGGATCATATTAAATTAAATACCTTTTCACTTAAATATTTTTAAAATTAATTTTGAAATTTCTTCCTTGATCCATGTGTTCTTTTGGAGCATGTTTTATACATTCCAGATATTTAAGAATGTTCAAGCTATCTCTCTGCTATTCTCTGTCCTCTGTTTCTTCTGATGTGGTTTTCATTCCTTTGCTTGCATGGTTTCCAATAATAATCTACTTCATGTCTATCTCATTCTTGTACAGGTGAGGTATGTTTATTTTCTACCTTCCTTAATTTAAAGAAATTATTTTTATTAATACTTATTTGCAGTACATAGTGATCACATTGTCCATGAGGACTTGATACAGGTTTTAGCTTCTTTCAAGGTTTCGTTTTTGCTTTTGCGCTCCTGCAGTTATAATATAATATGTGCCAGACTTTTGTGTTCGAGTCTGATAATTAGTGTCTGATTTTTGGTTTTCTTATTACCTTCGCATCTACAATTGAAAGTTGTCAGCTATGATTTCCTCAGTTACTTGTTTCACTCTCCTCCTGTTGTCCCCTTTATGTACTTGTTATGTTTAAATTTCCCCGCAGTGCTTGAGTATTGTGTTCTACTCTCCATTCTCTCGCTCTCTTTTTCCATTCCATTTTGGAATTTCTATCAACCTGCTTCCAAGTTCAATAACTCTTTTCTTAACCTATTAAATCTATCAGAGATCCTGTCAAAGGCATTCTTAATTTCAGTGGCTTTTTATTTTCTTTGGCTTCTTTCTTAGAATGTCCATGTCTATGTTTACATTATGAACCAGCTCTTGCTTTTTGCCTGTTTTTTTTTTTTAATTAAAGTCCTTAATGTACCAATAGTGGTTATTTTAAATTCCCTGTATGATAAACCTAAAATTTATATCATATCTGAGCATGATGCCTGTTCTCGCTTTCCAGGCTGTTTTATCTTGCTTTGTAAAGTACCTGAATTTTTAATTTACAGTTGGGTATGTTGCTTTGTATAATAGGAACCTGAAGGGTGAAATTAAAATTTTAAATAAAAGCCTGCCCAGGATTCCCATAAAGACAAAGTGAACAGGGCAGGCCCAATAACAGAACACTCTTTGTTTTGAGTAAAAACATTGTCTATACTGCCATTGTGTAACTGATGCCCTTGCAATATAACTTTAAGTATAATGGGGAATTTCTTCCTTTGTGGCACCCATGCTTGTTTAACTGATGGCCTTGCAATGTAACTTGAGATATTTAAGCTCCATTGGCAACCTATGACATCACCCAATCCACCAATCAAAATGTGCCACATCTGCATTTATACCTTCCCACTTACCCTTCCTGTAAAAGTGCCAGAATCCCACTGGGCAGTGCTGACTCTGGGAGAGATTCCAGTCAAGCCTACTACTAGTGTAACAAATTGCCTTCTCAACCTGCTTGGTGTGGTTTCTTCCCATGTTTGGTCTATTTCCTGTAAGATTCCTTGATTTCCTTCTGGGAAGACCATGCAGCCTGGTGGCCCAAGGGGGACTGCTCTTGGCTCCCTGATCCTCCAGCCTTTCTTGGAGTCTCCTTGGAAGCTAGGACTGGTGGTCCCTGCTCAGAGCCAATGGGTCTCATCAGACCCCAAAGAGAGGAGAAGACACAGTCAGGTCAGGTCTTTGTATAAGACTCCAGGAAAGTGCCCTGGTCAGTCTGTCAGCCTGTTCTGCTCAGTTCTGAGTGGAGGGAGAGCCTGATCACTTCTCATTAGTTGTTAGCTGAGGCCACCTGCCAGGGAGGGAGGTTGGAATGCTTAATCTCTGAGTGCCTTCTGGATGATTGTATGAATGTCGGTAACACATGGTGAAAGCAGTAGGTTGTTCCATCTGTGCTCCATGGTGAAATGTGCCCTCAGGACCTCAGAGCTACAGAGTTTGATTGGACCTCAACCTGCAGTCCCATGGACACTTCTAATAAGGACAGAATGGAGACCCTACCAACTCTTCTCCATAGTCTGGACAGTCCCAACCTTTTCAAGAGGCATGCATATGAATGATCTTTTTCTCTAAGGGGCCCTGACCATTTGTCGGTTGCACCACTATTTGAGGGTGCATCACATACACCATAATGAGATAGAATAGGTGCAAGCCAGAGTAACCTCATGATCTGAGATTGTATGCTGAAAAACTTCACGGTTTCTCTTATGACTATAGAGTAAAAATGAAACCTCAAAGGCTCTGGGCCTTGTGTGAGATCAGCTGGTCAGACCTGTGCCTGGATTGGCTGTCCTAGGCAATTCTCAATGTTCAGACTGTCTGACAAGTATTGAATGGTGTATCTGATCCCCAAACCAGTTGCCCTGACCAGTTCCTGTATATAGATTCTTGGCTTAACCTCTGTCAAAGCTTGCCACCTTGGGTCACACCTGTGCACTGCATAACAAAAGTATCATTCTGGTCATCAAAAGAAATTCTTGAGACTTCCCAAAATCCTTACACCTAACCTAAACCAGATAAACTATTCCATCCTACCCGAAGACTCCAAGTCTGATCTGCCATTTCCCCACGGACCTCAAGCTGTCCAGCTGGCCTTGGCATCCACACTGCCAATGCAAGCTCTGCTACCATAGCCACGGGGTGGCGGGGGAATGCGCCCTTCCAGAGTCAGTGCCATCACAGCTTGTGTTGTCACCATGGCCCATGCCTCTGCCACCACAGCCAGCACAACTACCGTCAGAGCCAACACCATCAGTGCCACCTCCATGGTCAAGGCAGCTGCCATCACAACTGGAACTGCAGCTTCCACCTCTCCTCCTCCCAGGATCCATAGCACTGCTGACATCACAACTGTCAAATGCATCTCAGAACCAGCATCCATTTTCACCTGCTCCAGCTGAGCCCCTTAGTGGCCCCTAGTGGCTTCCTAGTTCAACTGGACTCATGCTGCTACCCAGGCCTCTGCTCCAGAATTTCTCCCATTGTCAGGAGGCCTGTGTCAGCCACTATTTCTGCCCACTTGCTGGTCTATGCTGCCTCCACCCTGGCTGGATCCTCTGGCTGCTATCTCAGACTCCATGGCTCCACAGCCAACAACCATGGCAGTGCCTCCTGAACCCCAGATTAATTACTTATCAGGTGTTGTCAACATGGACAGAAATGCTGATGCTCTATCAGCCCTTGCCTCCATTCTGCCACTCAGCTCAAACCTCTAGTTCATCTCCATCTCCACTTCCTGTCTACCCCAGGTCCCAGGGCAGCACACTCAACCAACCAGTCTTGATGTATTATCAGCCTCCTGAGTTGGAAACACCATAACTTGTCCTACTCAGAAAAGTCCCAAGTAGTGACTGATCTCCTTATATCCATCTTCCAGACCCACTTTCCCACGTGGGATGACTGTCAGCAGCTCCTTTGAATTCCTTTTAATACTGAAGAATGACACTACATTCTAGAGAAGGCCAAAGACTGGCTGAAATCAAAAGTCCCCACTACTGTGGTTGATTCTGATGCCTGTGTGAACACAGTTCTTCCTCGAGCATGTCCAAACTGGACTGCAACACAGCAGAAAGCTGTGAGGCCTTAGATCAGCACCATAGCCCTCCTTGCAGGGCTCAAAGAAGGAGGCAAAAGGCCAGTAAACATGTCTAAGATTACAGAAGTTATTCAAGAACTCCAAGGAAAGTCCAGCCAAATTTTATGAGAGACTCTGTTAAACCTACCAGGTCTATACAACCTTTGACCCAGAGGCACTTCAAAATCAGTAGATGGTCAATGCTGCCTTCATTTCATAGTCAGCCTCTGACATCAGAAGAAAAATCCAAAAGGTTGATGGCTTTTCTGGCATGAATTCTCAAAGGGTTTTTGTGAAACAAGGGAGGCAAGAAAAAACAATGATGTGAGGCAGATTGCAGAACACACCAAAAAGCTGTTCTCCTGGCTTGAATGTTAGGAAAGTTTGTCCCTGAAATATCTTGCCAAGGCCAACCTCACATGGTACAAGGAGCCCCCAGAAGCCTCTCAACCTAAAACTGATTGCAGAACTTATGTCCTGGTGGTTGACCAATGTGCTTGCTGCAGACAGTTTGGACACTGGAAGGATAAATGACCTCTCTGTCTATGTGATACAAAGAAAACTGATTGTCTGGAGCCACCCCCAGACAACTGACCCTCTTCTCCTGGTCTTTGATGATAATGAATAGGACAGACCAGGCTGCATTAAACTGGGCCCCCATGAACGCACAGTCATTGCCAGAACTAAGGAAGAGCTATGACCTTCATGGTGTACAGTGAGGCTGAACATTCAGTTATAACTCAGCTTGTTGGTCCTTTGGCCTCCTGGCATGTCCAAGTTATCAGTGCCATGGGAACTCCCTTTGCCAAGCACTTCTGGCAGAGCAGATCTTGAGAGGTTGGTGGACACTATCAAACATGAATTCTTATATATGCCTAAGTGCCCTGCTCCTCTCCTGGAGTATGACCTCTTCTCCAAATTGGGAGTGACCATTTCTTATGCTCCAAACCAGCCCTTTTACCCAATACTTGAGTCTACTGCTCCAGACTTGATATTGACTCTGACTGTGCCCCTAGAAAAAGAATGGTGCCTACATTAGGCTGAAGTTCTCTGAAGTTTTGAGAGACTTGTTTCCAGAAGTACAGGCAGATGACTCACCGCAGGGGCTTGCAATCCATCATGCCCCTTTGGTGACTGACCTCTGTCCCACTGCAATCCCTGTTGCTGTTAAATAATATTCTATGTCAAGGGAAGCCCAACTTGGCATTCAGCCCCACATCTCCCACCTGAGGGAGTTCACAATCTCGTAGACTGCCAGTCTCCTTGGAACACTTGCCCCTCCTGGTGAAAAAGCCAAACGGGGACTACCAGCCAGTGCTGGGCCTCTGTGCTATCAACTCAGCCACAATAACCCTACATTCAACAGTCTCCAGCACTTAGATTCTCTTGGCTTTGCTTACCCCTGATGTTTCCTGCTTCACCGTCTGCACGTAAAGGATTCTTTCTTTTATTTGCAAGTCATACCTGACAGCAAGCCCATATTTGCCTTTGAAAGGGGTGAACCCAGAGATGCAATGGAAAGGCTGATTTACTGGACTCATTTACCACCAGGTTTTAAGAAGTCACCCACAGTCTTGGGGTGGCACTGGCTGCTGCGTTGGCCTAGTTTCGGCAAGCAGACTTTAACTGTATCCTCTGTGCTTCTATTAGTCAGAGGTGCCAAATCTGTGCAAGGACTGAATCCCTGTCTGGACCTAAAGTCTCACCTGATATCCAACATGCTGGCCTTTCCCATTTTGAAGACTTACAAACAGATTTTACAGAAGTTAAGCCATCTAGATGCTACAAATATCTCCTGGTACTTCTCTGTACTTATTCTGGGTGGCCAGAGGCATTTCTCACTAAAATGGAAAAATCCACTGAAGCCTATAAAGCATTACTAAGGGAAATTATCCCTAGATATGGGTTGCCCTTAACTATAGGCAGTGACAGTGGACCCGCATTTGTGGCAGAAATAACCCAGAAGTTAACTAAGAAATTAAAGTCAGATGGAACTCACCTATATCATATAGGCCAAAGTTCTGGAAAAGTTGAAAATGTGAATAGAATTTTAAAGTCAATATTGACTAAATATCATAATAAAATCAGGGCACTATGGATAGATTTGCTTCCCATGGCCTTTGTCAAAATCCAGAGCTCACTAGGTCCCACAGGATATACACCCTTTGAAGTTTCTGTGCGAGACCCCACCCATACTTAGGGTGTCTCCAGAGAGACCTATGTCAGCTAGGTAACATATCTCTGCAGGAGCTACTTACACAATTGAGAAAAACTTATTCCCAAATACACAAGAATATAGCCGAAAGGGCAGTCATCTCCACAGGGACCCCCCCACACACACATTGAACCCTGGAGACAAAGAAGGGTTTTTAGTGGAAAAAGATAGGAAAACGAGCACCTATGGTCCACCTACAGGGGCCCTGTGTAGGTATTTTGACCACTCCCACAGCAATAAAAGTTTCTGACATACAGCTGTGGATCCGTCACTCTTGGATTAAGAAAGCTCACCCAGACAACTGCTGGAAAGCCTACCTATGTGAGTCAACTGCCCTGAAGACCACCCTGAGGAGAGGACGCATTCAAAGCCCTGCTTCCATCACTCAGGAAACTGACACCTCCACGCATGGCTGAAGCCAGACAGGCATTGTACACCAGAATATCTACCTTAATTGATTTATGTTGTTACTCAGTTTGGTTTCTAGTTCCTTTCCTCTTGTTAATCTCAGTGTTTGCTATAGGACTCTGGGCTGTGTCCTCAGCAGACTGGAAAAGACCTTGTAAGATCATTTTCATTCTTTTCTGCATTGGTGTAACTGTCTGACTGAGTACTCTGAACTGCCCTACCTAGGGTCAAAATGACTGCCAGCTCTATCCTGTGCCTGTTCCTGCTCAGGTGCTGAGCAGACACAGAACACTGGAAGTTCCAGACCCAACTGTGTGGCACTGACCTGGACCAGATGGGACCCTCTTAGCCTAATGTGTATCTTTATTTTGATACATGTCCAATTTCAGCCAACAGCCCAGGTTGGGATGCCCATGCCTATTTCACAGTATGCAGAGGGTTAAAATGGGAACAAGAGGCTTGAGAAAACAACAAATATGTCTGTCCTGAATGGTGCCAAGAAAAGGGCTACTACCAGAACAAAACTAATGCTGAGTTCTGCCCCAGATGGGACAATGCTATCGGCTATGGGGGAGGTCCCCAAATAGCCCTCTAACTCAGCCCCCATCTGATCCAAACTGCCCACAGAGATCCTGTAACCCCATAAAGTGTACTATGAAGGACCCCACCCATTGGGAATGGACATCTGGCTGCCAGATGAGTGTTTGGAAAGATGGGAAGGAATCAGACCCATTTACTATCCTGAAAATCGTAAAAGCCTGGGTCTTTCTACCCCATGCCAGAGTCCCTACCCCAGAGTCAGCACTGTCCACATTTTCCCCTGCACCCATGACAAATTACACTAGGCCTCCAATGCCTGGCTTGTTGTGCTTCATTAACAGCACCCATCAGGTCCTCCAGGCTGTAGATCTTAACTTTAGGAATGGCTATTGGCTCTGTGTACCCCTTACTGCCCTCTTGTACCATTCCTGAGGCCTAAGTCTAAATGGCTTTGGTTTTAACTCTCCTTCTGCCCCCAGCCCCTTACTCCATCCTCACCCAACAGAGGAATGCGGAAATGCCACCTGGGTTCCTCTAGAAAACCAAATGTCTCAGTTGACTGTAAGTGTTCTGGTTGCTACCTCAGGCTCCCTGATGGCCCCTCATGAAACCTTTATTAGCTGTTCTGACAGGCTTCACAGGGTGTTCGCAGGCTCAAAGGTGAATCTCTGGTGTGTTCGCTTACCTCATACCTGACCCCTCTGTTTACTGAGGCCAACAAGGGCCTATATGTGCCTACCAGCTCAGCCAGAAATAAGATCCAATGATACTTCTGATCTTGGCAGGAGATCCTACTACTTTCCATAGTAGTAGGAAGTGTGGCCCTCAGTACCACTGCCCTCCCTGGTTGTGGGCCAACAGCAATACTTACAGTTAGGCACCCCTAGCTGTAAGTGCATAACTTTACAGCAGTTCAGGGAGCTCTCAATGCATCACAGGAGCAAACTGGTTCCTTAGCTGCGTTGGTCCTCTAAAATCGCAGAGCTCTAGAGCTCCTCACTGCTCGATAGGGAGGTACCTGCTTGTTCTTAGAAGAACGCTGCTATTATGCTAACAAGTCTGGTGTTGTTAGGGAAACTGCCCACCAGTTGAAGGAACAAATAAAACAGTAGGCCTGTGAAAGGCAGATGGGCTCCTACTGGTGGAGACCACTGGGAGACTGGAAGATAGGGAGACATTTCTGGGAGCTCTACTTGGACCACTAACCGGACTTCTCTTCATATTCCTACTAGGATCTTGCCTAATTGAATTTTCTCCCCTTTTTCATTATAGAGCAAATAAACAGCATCAGCCTTTAGATGACTCTTAGATCAGGTCCCTCCTACACAGGGCTAAATGGCAACATCTTTGGAAATTTTTCTCATTAACTATAAAGAGGGGGAAAGTAAAATTTTAAACAAAAGCCTGCCCATGTTGCTCACCAAGACCAAGCAGACATGTCTGGCAGGACTGATAATAGAAAGCATTTTCCCTTGTGTAAAAACCTGCCTTTACTGCCTTTGTGTAACTAAGGGCCTTGCTATGTAACTTGAGATGTTTAAACTCCCTTAGCAACCTATAACGTCATTCAAGCCTTCAATCACAATGTGCAAAATGTGCCTTTATACATCCCTGCTTATCCTCCCTATAAAAGTCCCAAAACCTGGGCAGGGCTGACTCTTTGGGAGAGATTCCAGTCAAGCCCACCAGTGTAATAAACTTCCTCCTAAACCTTCTCAGTGTTTTTCTTTCCATGTTTGGTCTATTTTCTGTAACAAACTGTGGTAAGTACATCTTTAAAGTCAGAGTTATGTTCACCTGGCCTGGAATTTAGTTTTGTTCTAAGTTTTCTGTAGCTATACGCACCAGATACTGTGAATTCTTTCCTTCTTGACTTGGGCCTGTGTTATGCTTGATACATTGTGTCAACTAGGGGAGTCTAGAAGTTTAGCTGAGTGACTCAGGAGGAAACTAAGGTGCTTACTTTGTATACATCCTAAGCCTGTGGAAGAGGAGGGCATGGAGATTGTGTGAGAGCTACACGCCCCTTAGGTGGGGGTAGCCTGTTTACAATGCAAGGGAACAGAAGATGCTGCTTGCAGCCATTCCTCCATTTTGCTGTTTGTTTTTGCTGTGCTCTGCTGCTGTGAATGCTTGCCCTCTGCCATGTGCCTCTCTGCCTTTGAGCCAGCCAAGTATGGACTGAAACCTCCACAAACTGTAAGCTAAATAAACATTTCCTTCCTTCCTTAACTTTGGGTGTTGGGTATTTTGTCTCAGCAATGAGAGAAAAGTAACCAAGACAGCATGCCTAAGTACTCTTCTGTGGAGAGAATCTTAGTCTTACAGTTCTTTCTGCTGCAAACCACTATTATTTCTAGACTTTTCGTTTTTTGGTTCAATTTATTAGTACAATACTTGTAGTACATAATTATCACATTCCTCATCGGAATTGGCCAAATTAGTGTTGCTAAGTATGAGGGAGAAGAAGAAGAATTCTTCCATAATCTACCAGTCAGACTTTAGACTTTTAGTAAGCCAGTGTCTCTGCTCTATGACTTCTAACAATGGTTCTTCTGGTATGATTAAGTTGCTGGGGCTATCGTAACAAAAAAATCCCTGGGGAGGTGAAAGTGCAAGATCAGGTGTCAGTGGTGTTAGTTTGTTAGGAAACATGTTTCCTTGACTTACAGATGTCTATCCTTGTGTTTTCTGTGTGATAACCTCTTTTTTTGTAAGGATACCAGCCATGTGAATTAAGGGCTGTTCTAATCACTTCCTCTTTTTAAATTAATTACTAATTCAAAGCCTCTGTCTTTAATATAGACACATTCTGAGCTACTACTGGTTAGGAATGTAAATAGGGGTTTTGAGCAGACACAACTCAAACATAGTAGGGTAGATCACTTTATTTTCTTGGGAGAGGGTCTCACTATGTAGTGCCGGTTGGCCTTGAACGTGCTTATGTAGCTTAGGCTGGCCTTGAACTCTAGGAGAGCCTCCTACCCCAGCCTCCCAAGTGCTGGGATTATAGGAATGCACCAGTATGCCTGGCAGAATGGACCACTCTTGTCTTCCCTTCAGAGTGGAGAGATACAGAGCACTGAAGGGAGAGAAATGCTTCCCTGTGGATCTTAGACAAGGTCCTTGTAATTAATTTTATCCTGGAGAATAAGCCTTGGTTATGGAGAAACCTCTATCCATACTCCAAGTTACTTTTCTCACCTTCTCAGCCATGAAAGGCGCTTTCTTGGATTTCACCTCTGATGGGGTTTTTGAAAGTAAACCCTAGGAAATTGTGGGGTCCCTGTAAGACTGTGACCCCTAGGAATGTAGCATTTCCATGTGAGCTCACACATAACTTCTGGCAAATCATCAAAATCATCATGTAAGTCTTGCTCCAATAGTTTCTACCTCAGTTTAACAGATATTGAATCTCTGGATTACTTATTTCTCCAGATTGCAAAGTATCAGTTTGTTCAGAAAGCTTGTTTCCTAATGGAACTAAGAAATGTGGCAATTCTCAGTTTGTCCAACTTTTCCTTGAGATAATAAGGGAGTTGTAATTTATGTTTTAACTGGGCAACGGGAGACCAAAATATTTGATCAAACATTATTCTCTGTATTTCTGAGGATGATTTTGGATGAAATTAAGATTAAATTCATCAGAGTATAAATCAGATAACCCTTGGTAATATCAATAGACCTCTTCCAATAAGTTGAATTGCTTAAATAAAATAAAAAAATCAAGCCTTCCCCAAGAATGAGAATTCCTCCTGTTTGATTCTCTTAAAACTGAGACATAGGGCTTTTCCTGCCTTCCCTTTCTAATTAAAACACCAGCTCTTCCTGGGTCACTAGCCTGCTGGCCTTAAGACTGGAACCACATCTTCAGCTCTCTTTGTTCCCCAGTCGGCCAATTCAATGAACAGATCTTGGGGCTTCTTTGTTTCATGATTTTATGAGCCAATTCTTCATATTCAGTCTCACTCGCTCTCTCTCTTTTTCTCTGTCTTCCTCTCTCAAACATATACACATAACATTGAATATTGTTCTGTTTCTCTGGAGAATCTCAGCTAACACAGGAGAGATCATGCTGATGTTCACTGCACATTTGAGCTGAAATTGAAAATCAAAGTTACATTTTAAATCATTCTGCTTATTGAGACTGATAAATAAAACCCCAAAGACATGCATCTCTTTTCTCGCTGTGACACCATAAACACTTCTTTATTTCTTTTCTCTATTTTTCCACATTTTGTTGATTCAAACTCTAAATTTGGAGCTATCATATTACATTTTTGAAATGTGAATCTATCTGTCAAGTTTTATTGTTGACATTGAATTAGGTTTAGTCACAATTATTTGGATTCAAATTTATGTTTTATAGATTACATTGTTCATTTTAAATTATTTTATACCATATCATACAGGGTTTTATTTGAACTGATATTTTATACAGCTGAAGTATATTTGACTACACCTTTCAGGAGGAATTCATGGTTAGTGCAATTTTTGAGTCTTTGAATGTTTAAGAATATCCATATTGCAATCACACACAATCGCCAACTGTTCCTATACTGTCTCCTCTAAGAATCATATAGACTTTGTCCTGGTGACTTGTAGTGTTCATTTTTAGTGTGTAGAAAAGTTTGAGGTTCCCTTAAATTTTTTTTGTGTGTGTGTGTGTGCTATGAGTTAGTATGTAGTCTATTTTGGAGAAAGTCCCATGTGCTGCTTAGAAAAATATACATTCTGTTGTTGGCTGGTGCAAACTCTGCATTGATCTCCTAAGGATGTTGTTGAAAGATTTGGCTCAGATCTTAGATTTCTTTGTTGATTTCTTGTCTAGTTGCTCTGTCTGTGTGTGACAATGGGGTATTGAGGTACCTCATTACAATTGTATTAGTGCTTATTTGATTTTTCATGTTTTAAGTAGTTGGGTGCACTACTATTTGATACATATATTTTAAGATCTTTCTTCTTCTCGGATTGTTCCCTTTACAAGGATTTAGGGAGCTACTTTGTTTCTTCTTACCAGTATTTGCTTGAAATCCATTTTGTGTGCAAGTAAAATAGCTACCCCCAGTTTTTTCCAGGTTGCTGTGATTTGGAGTATTGTTTTCTATCCTTTGACTTTCAGTCTATGAATTTCTTCTTGAGTTAAATGTGCTTCTTAAACATAGTATATTATTAGACCTTGCTTCTTGATCCATTCTACTAGTGTGTGTTTCTTTTGATTGTTGAATTGAGACTATTTATACTGATGGTTATAATTGATATGTATTAACTTATCCCTGCCATGTTATTTTTCTGTTGTTTGTTCCCTTTTCTCCTCACTCTTTTTCACTGCTTTCCTTGCCTGGTGGATTCATCTGTTGGATTATGTTGTAATCTTCATTTTCTCTTTATAGAATGTCCTTCAGAACATATTTGAGTGTTAGTTTGGCAGTCATGAATTTCTTTAGGTGTTCTTTGCCATGGAAGTAAATTATTTCTCCATCAGTTTTAAAAGATAGTTTTGTGGGTACATCAATTTGGGTTACAGGTTGTTTTCTTTTAGGGTTTTGAAATGCTTCACTCTAAGCTCTCCTTGACTTAAGTGTGCTGTGGTTGTGATGGGCTTTCCTTTATAGGTGCTTTGTTTCTTTTCTGTAATGGTTTTTAATAGTCTGTACTTGAATTTTTGGAACCTGAGGATAAGCAGCAAGCTCGGCGCGGCAGACAGGAGGTGGCTTGGCTGGGTCTGAGTGCCCTGGGGGCACAACCAGCTCGATCCCTCCCACCTCCCGAACCGGCTCAGCTCGCCAGTGACTCCAGTCAGAAATCGGCTTTTTAGCAGTGTCAGTGCCGGGCGGTCTCGGATCTTGCATGCATCGGGCAGACTATGCAGCCAAGACCCTTAGCGGCCTGCACTCCATGGCCGAGGTGGCACGAGGAGCACAGAGGAGCGGAGCATCCTGCTCCCTCCCCCAGACCCGGAGAGCGCGAGGAAATAGAAGTGGCAGGGAGCTGTGGATCGAGAGCATAGCACAAAAACTGGCACTTTGGAAACTTCCTGCATGCAGGAACTCCGAAACTGGTGAGCTATCTGTGCTCGCGACAGGATCACCGAGTGGGGGGAGGATATCCGTCCGTATACCTGCAGGGAACCCTGGGAGGGCGGGGGAGCGGTCTTACACACCCCACCCAGGTCTCTCCGTAGGGAGTAGCTCACCTGAAAAACCAGCATCGGAAGAGCCTTTTAAGCGGAACTCTCAGCAGAAAGCTTAAGGGACATTCTCCCAAAGAGAAGGAGTCATTGGAGCAGCCTCTGCAGCACACCTTTGCCTGGTGAACTGCCTGGGTAATTTATTGCTCAATATTTTGAATCTGATACCCAAAAATGGGAAGACAGAAGAACAAAACGCAGTCTCAGAACTCAACCCAACCCAGAACAAGTCCTGAATACAAGGATACAGGGGAACTAGGAAGCCACATACCTGCAAGATATGAAATGATTGCATCCGAAATGAAACAACTCCAACAGGCCATAAAAGAGCTTAAAGCAGAAACAAGCCACATACCTGCAATGATCTCTCAGACAAAAAATGAACTGAAAACTATAATGGAAGAAATGCTCCATACACGTAGAGAAGAAATAGACAAAAGATTAGAAGAAAATAGGAAATAAATGGAAATGTTACAAGAGCAATTTAGGAATGAATTACCAAGAATGAGACAGGCCCAAAGAGATTGCTAGGATTTGAAAACTTCCACTGAAAGGCTGCAAAACTGCTTAATGAAACAGAAGATAGAATTTCAGACCTTGAAGACAGCATGGCAGCTTATGAGCATGAAAGGAAGGATCTCATAAAATCATCAAAGACACAAGAAAAATCAATCCAACAGCTGCAAGATGAGGCAAAACGAAATAATATTCAAGTAATAGGAGTCAGTGAAACAGCAGGAGACAACACAAAAGATATAAAAAGTATATTTGCTGAAATAATAGCAGAAAGTTTCCCAAACAAGGTAAAAGATACTGACATACAGTTAATTGAGGCATATAGAACCCCAACGACCCATAACCCAAAGAAAACCATACACAGACATATAATAGTCAAGATCCCAGACATCCAGCAAAAGAACACAATATGAAAAGCTGCTAGAGAAAAGAAACAGATCACCTATAAAGGAAAGCCCATCAGAATTACAGCAGACTTCTCAACGGAAACCATGAAATCAAGAAGAGCTTGCAGCGAGATATTACAGATTCTGAGACAAAACAACTTCCAACCCAGACTGATGTATCCTGTGAAATGATCCCTCAAATTCACTGGAGAAATAAAATATTTCCACGACAAACAACTGAAGAACTTCATGAGTGCCAAACCAGCATTGCAAACAGTACTAAAAGATATTCTAGACAGAGAAAAAAGAGACCACAACCCCAACTAAACAGAACAAATAATTAAACAGTCAGCAAAAGAAGGAAAACAACAACAAGTAAATAACATGACTAGAATAAGCCAACATATAACCATGATAAGCATTAATGTAAATGGCCTCAATTCACAAGTCAAAAGGAAAAGATTGGCAGAGTGGATTAAGAAACACAATCCAACGATATGGTGTATAAAGGAAACACATTTTACTCAAAAGGAAATCCACAGATTCAAAGTTAAAGGTTGGAAAACAATTCTCCATGCAATAGGTCCCCAGAAGAAAGCAGGGGTAGCTTTTATGTTTGCAAACAATGTAAACTTCAAAAAAAAAACAATCAAAAGAGATAAAGAAGGCCATTACATACTAGTTAGAGGAAAGCTGCAAGAGGAAGAGGTAACAATCCTAAACATTTATGCACCAAACAATGGAGAACGTAACTTTACAAGTCAAATCTTAACAGATGTGAAAAATCAAATAACTAATAACACTATTGTAATAGGAGACCTAAACACCCCTCTGACACAGACACAGGTCAACTGGACAGAAACTCAGCAAAGAAATAACAAACCTGAACCAAAAGTGTGAACAAATGGACTTAGTAGATGTATACAGAGTGTTCCAACCCACAACATCAGAATACACATTTTTCTTAGCTGCACATGGGTCTTTCTCTAAAATAGACCACATTCTAGCCCATAGAGCATATTTAATGCAACAGAATTGAAATTATTCCATGCATATTATCAGACCACAATGCAATGAAACTGGAAATTAATGAAAAAGAGAACTCCAAAAACCACATAAACACTTGGAAATCAGACAACAACCTCCTGAATAACCAATGGGTCACACAAGAAGTTAAAGAAGAAATTAAAAAAATACCTACAAATAAATGAAAACGCAAGTATAACATACCGGAATCTGTGGGATGAAATGAAAGCAGTCCTCAGAGGGAAATTTATAGCAATGAACTCATATACAAAGAAAACAGAAAGACAGCAAATAAATAGCCTAATGATACACCTCAAACTCTTAGAAAAAGAGCAACAAGCCAAACCAAGAACCCAAAGAAGGGAGGAGATTATAAAACTCAGGGCAGAAATTAATGCAATTGAGATGAAGAAAACTCTACAAAAAATTAGTGAATCAAAGAGTTGGTTCTTCAAAAGAATAAAAAAATTGATAACCCCATAGCCAACCTTATAAAAAAAAAAGAAGGGAAAGATCTCAAATTCATGCAATGAGGAATAAACAGGATGAAGTCACTACAGATCCCACAGAAATCCAAAAGATCATTAATACCTACTTTGAAAATCTGTGTTCCCATAGGATAGAAAATATAGAAGAAATGGACAGATTCCTAGAAAGGTACAAATTACCAAAATTGAATCAGGAAGACGTAAAAATCCTGAACAACCCAATATCAATTAATGAGATTGAAAACGTTATTAAAAACTTATCAACAAAGAAAAGCGCAGGCCGTGATGGATTCACAGCAGAGTTCTATAAAACATTCAGAGAAGATCTAATGTGAACGCTCCTCAAACTCTTCAATGAAATTGAAACGGAAGCAACTCTCCCTAACACATTTCTGAAGGCAAGTATTATACTGATACCAAAACCAGAGAGGGACCCAACCAAGAAAGAGAGCTACAGGCCAATCTCGCTAATGAACATAGATGCAAATATACTCAACAAAATACTGGCAAATAGATTACAGCGAATCATAAGGAAAATTATACACCACGACCAGGTAGGATTTATTCCAGGAATGCAGGGATGGTTCAATATTCGCAAATCAATAAATGTAATACACTATATTAACACAGTCAAAGACAAAAACCACATGATCATCTCAATAGATGCAGAAAAGGCTTTCGATAAAGTCCAACATGGATTCATGTTAAAAACCTTAGAAAAAATAGGAATAGATGGCCTCTACCTCAATCTGATCAAAGCCATCTATAATAAACCAACAGCCAACATCATACTAAATGGACATAAACTGAAAACTTTCACTTTAAAGTCAGGAACAAGACAAGGATGTCCATTGTCACCACTCCTATTCAACATAGTTCTGGAAGCACTAGCCAGAGCAATCAGACAAGA
>PVLD010015474.1:0-14317 GCA_004027595.1 Dinomys branickii | reverse complement strand
GCTCCACAAGAAAACTCCTGGAATTAATTGACAGATTCAGCAGCATAGCTGGATACAAAGTCAACACCCAAAAATCAATAGCATTCCTATACACGAACAAGAAACAGACCAAGAGAGAAATTGAGGAAACCATACCTTTTACAATAGCAACCAAGAAATTGAGATACTGAGGAATCAATCTAACAAAGAATGTGAAAGATTTATTCAGTGAAAACTACAAGACTCTGAAAAAGGAGGTTGAAGAGGATTTCAATAAATGGAAAAACATCCCCTGCTCATGGTTAGGAAGACCTAACATTGTAAAAATGGCCATACTACCAAAACTGTTGTACAGATTCAATGCTATTCCCATTAAACTACCATTAGCACACCTCACAGATCTAGAGAAAATATGCCTTAAATTCATCTGGAACCAGAAGAGACCCAGAATAGCAAAAGCAATCCTGGGCAATAAGGACAAGTCAGGTGGAATCACAATCCCTGACCTGAAATTATACTACAAAGCTACTGTAATAGAATCAACCTGGTACTGGCTAAAAAACAGACCTGAGGATCAATGGAACAGACTGGAAGATGCACCCATAACGAAAAACCCACTCAGCTACCTAATATTTGACAAAGGGGTCAACCAAACTCACTGGAAAAAAGAAGGCCTGTTTAATAAATGGTGCTGGAAAAACTGCCTTGCCTCTTGCTGAAAACTGAAAATAGACCCAAGTCTATCACCATGTACCAAACTCAGGTCAAAATTGATCACAGACCTCAACATTAAAACAGAAACTCTAAATCTATTGGAAGAGAAAGTAGGTAAAAATCTTGAAGACATAGGAGTAGGCAGAGAATTCACGAATAAAAATGAAACTGCAAGGGAAACACTTCAAAGAATCAATAATTTGGACCTCATCCTTCTGAAAAGTTTTTGTACATCTAAAGAAATCACCATCAAAGTTAAAAGAAAACCCGCAAATTGGGAAATAATCCTAGCTGGCCATCCCTGAGCCAAAGGACTGCTATCTAGAACATACAAAGAATTAAAAACATGTACCTGTCCAAATTCAAAGCCTGAATATTTAAATGGGCAGCTGAGATGAATACACACTTCTCAGATAAAGAAATACAAATGGCAAATAAATATATGAGAAAATGTTCCACATCCTTAGTCATCCGAGAAATGCAAATAAAAACAACTCTGAGATTTCATCTCACCCCAGCAGGGCTGGCCAGTATGAAAAAATCATCCAATAACAAATGCTGGCGAGGCTGCGGAGAAATAGGGACTGTATTACACTGCTGGTGGGAATGTAGACTGGTGCAACCACTGTGGAGAGCAGTTTGGAGATTTCTCAGCAAACTAGGTCTAGAGATTCCATTCAAACCAGCTATTCCCCTTCTGGGTATTTTCCCAGAAGATCTGAAAACATCATATCACTGTCATATATGTGCACCCATGTTTACAGCAGTTCAATTTGTAATAGCTAAAATGTTGAAGCAACCCAAGTGTCCATCCACAGAAGACTGGATTAAAAAACTGTGACATTTTTATATAATGGAATATTATTCAGCTATAAAGAAAGACAGTTTTAGGGACTTTGTAGGGAAGTGGTCAAAAATGGAGTCCATACTCATAAGTGAAATAAATCAGCGGTATATGAGCAGGCAACATATTGTATCACTGGTGTAAGAACCTGAGGGTGGGAATATAAACTAAGAGACATGAAGGAAATCTGTTCAAAAGCAAAGAACAAATGGGACGAGGGAAAGGAGAAAAGAAAGTGGCAAAAATGTATGTATGTACATATGTATATACATATGTGCAGGAGGGCTAATATTGCTGTACTATTGTATTATATCACTTAATGCTAAGAAATAGTGGATGACGGGCTATTCGATTAATCTTGTATGTCTATATGTGTTATTCTGAGCACACACTTTGAAGATATCAATATGCAAAGGAGCAACTATTGTTGGTTTTCTGTTGCTTTGTCTATAATTAAATTCTGATCTTACTGTTATTGTACTACTTTTTCCCTCTTTGTTAATGCTTTGCAGTTTCCTTTTTTTTTTTCTGTTGTTGAGATGATTAATTGTTTGACCAATTTCACATGTCTATATCTGTGTTCATGAATATGCACTTCGAAGATATCAATAGGTAAAGCAACAACCATTGTTGAGTCCATGTCACATTGTGTGTAAATCAGTTTTGATTGTACTATTTCTTATGCTACTTTGTGTCTGTTAATATGTTTTTGTGCTTTTAGTTTTAAAATAAAAAAAAAAGAATTTCTGGAACCTTTTGATCATAATGTCTTGCTATAATTTTTTTGATCATGGTTAATTGGAATTTTGTAGGCCTCAGTTATATGTCAAATTCTTTTCCATATTTGGGATGTTTTGTGCTATTACTTCTATGGACTTTCTTTTTGTCTTTTGCATTATCTCCTGTGCTTTTCTTGAGTCTCATCAATCTTGTTATTCTTCTTTGTGTCATCTCAGAGCAGTTGGGTTGATTTTTTTGTGGTCATCTTATTTACTCTTTTGGTTTCTTACACCAGGGAAACAATACAATATTTACACCTGTTCGTCTGATTTATTTCACTTATGAGTATTGTCTCCAGTTGCATCCTTTTCCCTGTAAAACTTTCATGTTTATCCTTCCTTATGGCTGAGTAGTACTCCATTGTATAAAAATATCTCATCACATGCTATTTTAAAGAAATCTTTCTTTTTGTGATTGCTAACAACCATCCTGTCTTATATACCTGATATTCTGTCCTCACATTGGTTCATTCTGCTGCATAAACATCCAGGGAAAATTTTAATGTCTTGGTTATTTATTTGGATTTTTCACGGATTCAATTTTTTCCTATTTTGGATTTTCATAGATTCTATCATTTTCCTAAGCTCATCTTTTTAAAAAGTCTGTAACTGTTCTTGAGTCACTAAGCATGTCTTTCACTATGGTCATTATCTTTGTAGTTATCTCAGAAATTATTTTTTAATTGATTTTTTCTGGAACCTCATTCATCTGCTTTGTTACTTCTGCTACTTGTTCTCCCTCAGGGCCCCCTGGCTTTGCCTCTGATGAGCTGGAAGTCTGGGGCTACATCTTGCTTCCATGTCTTCTCATTTTCCTTTTTTTGGTTTAATTACTGGGTTGATGCTTATAAATTGCTGATGGCAGGTAGCTGTATTGCTACTATTGAGAACCTTTAGGAATTTACTACTTCTCTGAGATAGCTTCCATGTTTTGCAAGGTCTTACCTCACCAATTTATTAACAAGGAGTAGTTTCTGTCTATTTGGCCTAAGCCTTGATTCTTTGGCACTGGTCTATAGTATTATTTATAACCTTCAGGCAATCTCAATCTTGGCATCCCAGAAAGAACAACTTATTAGAATAATTATGTCATGTTGGCTGAAGTATTACAATGAGTAATAACAAGAACATCAGTTACCACCTAGAAAATGACAAATTGTGGGAAGTATTAATTTGCCACCTTTAACCATGTGGATAGGATTTGTAGTCACATAACAAAATCCAAAACACACTAGAAAATTGTATACAGTAAATATGCCCTCAATATGGCAATTTTATCCACAAGAGAGAAAATTTTAAAGGGGGTTAGGGGGGAAAAGGGAAAAAATGAAGAGAAAATGATAAGAAGCAAGGCTGGAAGAAAAAGGAAGATTACACAAACTTTTGGAAACTGGTGAAAAAGACAGGAGGGAATGAAAGAAGGAAGATTAAAAACAAAAATAGAAGAAAATAACAACTAAAAACCTAGAAATAATGGTCACTTTCATATGAAAACAGGAGCAAATAAGAAAAAAGCAAAAAAGTCAACTTTAGGACATGTCCCTGCTGTCACTTGTAGACAGAATGGACAGACAGAACTCAGGTCTGTGTTGATTAATCACAACAAACCAGCAATAGATTTATTGTGGGGTGGTGGATAATTCCTGCAAGCTTACACCTTTAGTTCCACTGAAATTCACCCTGGTTTATGGCTGTGAGACTGGAACCTGAATTGTTCAGCCAGCAATACTCCACGTGCCTCCTGCCAGTTTGAACTCAGCTCCTCAACCTCCCACAGATTGGAATTCAGCTGTTCCTCACCCTGACACTGAGAGCCACTAGATGGTGCCAACCTGCAGCTGCTCTGAGTTCTCAGCTCAGTTGAGCCCTCTCCATAATGGTGACTAGCCAAACACCTCCTAGGGGATATTGGAACCATAATAACTCACCAACCACTGCAGTCCACCACATCCAACACTCTATTCCACTGGTATATTTATTTGTTGAGGCCTTTGGGGTGACCAGTATTTACCTTGCATCCATATGTGTGAGTTGCTTCTCCCACATAGCAAACCAGGGCTCAGGCAGTAAGCCCTGCGTTAACCTCCTTTTTCTTTGTTGAGGCTCCTTTCTCACTCTCCCCGTGGGCTTCAATTCTTGCTTCAGATCCTTGTTGCATCTCAGGGACCCATTTATATTCTTCTTCTCTTCCTTACATTACTACATTCCAGCATGTGGACCTACACATATTTTAATTCTTCCTTTTTCCCATTCCCCTCCTCTGCCTTCACATTTCTTTCCGCCTTCATTTCCACAAGCTTTGTTTCTATTATTTCCTTCCATTGTCCTTTCTCATTTTCCCTTTCTTCACTTGCCAGCTCCCCTGCCTTGTCCCCTTCCTATTTTAACATATTCTCCCTACTTCCCTCGATCCTCCCTTATGCTCCTTCTTTACCCTTTAGGTTTCTCACACAAGAGGAACAATGCGATATTTAAACTTGTGTGTCAGATTTATTTCACTTAAGATTATGTTCACTAGGTAAATCAATTTACCTGAAAGTCTCAAGTTTTTCTTTCTTTATTATAGAGTAGTATTCCATTGCATATACGAACCATAGCATTCATTCATGTGTTGATGGGCGTTTGAGCTGTTTCCAAGATTTAGCTATTGTAAATTGTGTTGCTTGTACTATAGTAAAAGAACCTGTACTCTAACAAGATGGAAAATTAAGAAGGAAAGTGCAGTTCCCTAGATATATATGAATTACCAAAGCCAAATCAAGAAGGCAATGAAATTGAAGCATTAATTAAAAAACTACCAGGAAAACTACCAATAAAAATGCCCAGGTGCTTATGGATTCAATGCTGCATTCCACAAGACTATTAGAGACAATCTAATGCCACTATTTCTCAAACTCTTTAATAAAATAGAAAGGGAAGCACACTTCTAAGGTCATTCCTGGAAGTAAGCATTGTCCTCTTACCAAAACCAGAGAAGGATCCAACCCTAACCAAAAAAGAGAACTATAGCCCAATCTCTCTAAGGAACATAGATACAAACATTCTCAATAAGATATTTGGAAACAGAATGAAGAAAATCATCAAAGAGCTTATACACCTAACCAAGTAAGATTCATCAGATATATACAAGGATGGTTCAATATATGCAAATTAGTAAATGTAACAGAACCAAGGACAAAAGCCACATGATCATCTCAATAGACATAGAAGAAGCATTCTACAAAGTCTAACACCCATTCATGATAAAAACCCTACATTAAATTGGAATATAAGGTCTTTATCTCAATCTGATAAAATCCATCTATGACAAACTGACCACCAACATCATTTTAAATGCTCAAAATCTGAAACCTTTCACTCTAACATAAGGAATAAGACAAGAATCCTACTATCACCACTTGTGTTCATACTTCCAGCAACATTACCCAGAGCAACTGGACCAGAAAAGAATTAAAAGGAGTATGGATAGGAAAGGAAGAATTGAAATTATACTAAATATTTAACCTAGGTAAATGCATTTAACCTCTCATATCAACTCTGGAATAGGTCTGTGCACCATCCACATTTTATATTAAGAACAAGTTTTAAACTTTTGTGAGGTACAGAAATGTAAGCAGATGTTTGCTCCTAGTCACACGATGTGAGTGATAGAACACAAGTAATCTTGTCTGTGCTGCATGCTTCACCACTATGATATGCAGAGTAAAAGCTCGTGTACTTCTTGATTCAGTTTTTAGTAGTCATTTTTTCCAAAACTTGTCTTAAGTTTTCAAAAATTTCATATAGTACTTTTTGTCACCTGTTATTATGCTTATCATCTCTGCATTATGTCTACTTGTACATTTCCAATATATTGATTGTCTTCTCTGTTTTAAATATATTGTTCTTCTTTGGTCTGGTTATAATAGTAAGTTTTTAACATCCTTGTATGATAATTCTAGTGTCTGTATTATTACTGGCTTTGTTTGTTTATTACTTTTCTTATTATTATGGGTTACAGTTTCTTTTTTTCATGTTTGCTAATCTTTAAATGGATGTTAAACATTGAGACTTTTATCTTGTTGGATGCTGATAATTTTGGATTCCTATAAAGTTTTTGAATGTTGATCTGGGATGTGGATGAGTTGCTTGGATACAGCTTTACCTCTCGGGTCATGCTTTGAAGACTCCTCAGGGGGTACCAGGGCAGCAAATGTAGTCTCGTGCTAATTTTCCACTACTCTTTGTGCCGCACTCCCTTGTCTGGTACTCTGTCCTGCAAACTCTAGCTGACTCTGTCTACTTAGGTTCGCTATACTGTCTCCTCTTCCCAAGTCTGATGGAAGCCACTCAAGTTTCCATCCCTGTGGAGGGCCCAGAAACTCTGGAAGTGTAAGCTGGAGCAATCACAGGGCTCACTTTGTTTCCCAGTGCTCAGGGACTTTTTTCCTTATTTCCAGATTAACATGCAGGGTCTTAGCAACCATCACTTTGACACTGTTTTTTCCTTCTCTACAGGAGGGTAGAATTGGGCCCTATATCACCATCTTGGAATGACATCGAAGTTGTTCTTTAAAGAAAATTGGATATTTCCTTTTGGGCTTGTTGACTTTTGACAAACCTTTACATATTATCAACCATCACTTTGACACTGTTTTTTCCTTCTCTACGGGAGGGTAGAATTGGGCCTTATATCACCATCTTGGAATGACATTGAAGTTGTTCTTTAAAGAAAATTGGATTTTTTCCTTTTCTGCTTGTTGACTTTTGACAAACCTTTACATATTATGATTATACTTATTTTTTCAGAAATGAAATTTGGAAATATTTCTCTCATGTGTAAGTTGTCTCTCATTCTTTTCTCTCTGAGAAGATCTGCATTTTGATAAACATCAAATTTTCCAATGATGAATGTCTCTTTAGGTGTCTATGTAAAACTCTTTGCAATCTGAAGGTCAAAATATTTTCTATAAATTTTTCTTCTAGAAGTATTAATTTTATATTTTACATTTGATCAATTTTAAGTGAATTGTTTTATAATATATGGCAGAGAATCTTTTGTGGATATGAAAATCCAAATTTTCCACTATCAGTTTTTGAAAAGAATATCCTCACTTCATTGATTAATGTTTGAACTTTTGCCAGAAATCAGTCTAATATATATATAGAGAGAGAGACAGAGAGAGAGACAGAGAGAGAGAGAGACAGAGAGAGAGAGTCTATTTCTGGACTCCCTGTTCTGATTGCTGACTTACACCACTATCTATTTGCCAATATTTTCATGACATAACAGTAAATACAGTTTAAATCTATGTGACTTTAGAGTAATATAAACTTCTTATATGAAATCTTAAGTCAGGTTGCATGAATCCTCCAACTTTGTCTTTAGCTTTCCAAATTGGTAATTCTAGTTCCTTTTACTTTTCCTATAAACCTTGAATCATTGCTTTCTATCAATAAAAGTCCACTGATATTTTCTTGGAGATTGCACTGAATTTATGGATATACTTCTATTAGAGAAGATTTGACTTTTTAGCAATAGTGCATCTTTCATGCCTTGAAAATGCTATTATTCCTCAGTTTTTTCATTCTGTATTTCATAGTTTTCTACATACATGTTTTACATATATTTTGTTATACTCATACCTAAGAGATTTTAGTGACATTAAATGATACTTTAAAAGATTTAATTCCAGTTTTTCTATTTTCACTGTATAAGGTTGCAATAGATTTTAAAAAAAAATTACCTCATCTTGAGGACTTGCTGAGTTGCTTGTTTGT
Organism: Dinomys branickii; assembly: GCA_004027595.1. NCBI lineage: Eukaryota > Metazoa > Chordata > Mammalia > Rodentia > Dinomyidae > Dinomys > Dinomys branickii. The sequence continues at coordinate 6,241 of PVLD010015474.1, read as the reverse complement.
TCTACAAGAGTTCTTGCAGATTTTTTTTATCAAGAAAATCATGTGATCTATGAATAAGCATAATTTACTTCTTATTTTCCAATATGTCCTTTTTATATAGTTTTTATTATGTCCTGTTGCATGGCTTAGGACCTCCAGTAAAAAATTGAATAAGAGTTATGAAACAGACCATCTCTGACTTGTTCTTATATTATGGGGAAACATTCAATCTTTTAACTTTGAGTGATGTCAATTGTCATTTTCTCTCCTGTCTCTTCTCTAGGTCTCTCTCCTCTCTTTAGTAACTGCTTCTTATCAGGTTAAGTAATTCCTATGCCTATGTTGTTGATTTTTTTTTCTTAAAAGGATATGGATTTTGTCAAATACTTTTCTTGTTTGTACTGAGATAAGCATAGAGGTTTTTTCTTCAGTCTGTAAGTGTGGTAAAGACATTGATTTTCAAATACTGAGAACCATTTTAATTTAGTTCCTCTGTTTAGGGACTTCTGGACCTCACAAGAAACATAAATTGGAAATGAGATCCATTTGTGAGCGGCCAGTGGTTATAGCTTCTTAGAGTTAACTGCAGGCTCAGCACTTTGGAGCTTTTGTCAGAGACAGATTTTCTTGTTTTCCTGATGGAAATGATTTCTCTCTAGCTCAAATTTTTACTGAAATCATTCCAGGCTACCCAGCCATATGCAGAGTTCTCAAATTCAGGTGCTTATACTGGACCAATGCCTGAGGCACTGATACGACCTTCTGTATCACTGCACACTTATCTCTGACTCAGTTATTCATATTCATTCTTCTCCTCCCTCCCCCACTTCACCACTTCCCTCCTTTTCTCTTTTTTTCCCCTTGTCCTTCTTCAGTGCTATAGGCTTCGGAGGTCCTTTGTCACTCTGATTTAATAATTAGGGATGTTTTTTCCAATCCCTGAGATCGTCTTGAATTAATGAGGTGGTTACAATGCATTTAAATGTCCTTCTCAGATGTTGGCATTTTGGTAATTTTTCAGTTGGGTACTTTTGCAGATTTAAACCAGGGAATATTCAAAATTGATTATCTTGGTCTATTGATTTGTGTTTCCGTATTTAAACTTTCTGTTGTTTTCTTTCTCTGTAAGCATAATTCATTAGTAAAACAGATAGCAGATTTAGGGACTCTAAATCTATCGTGAGAATCTGTCTTTAAGCAGATCAATTTAATCCATTTATATTATATTTCTCATTGATACAGTTAGACCCTTTGCTTTATCATTCCTTACCATGAATTTTCTGATGATCCCATCCAATTACCTCTGCCAATGCTAAGACTTCTCTTCTTTCCAGCATGTGCCTTGGCATAGGAACTCAGTGACCCAAGTAGCTGCTGTCAATTAAAACTCAATGAAATTCTTGCAATACCTCCTCTGGGAATCATTGGTCTTCCTGAGGGAAGCAAGACTTCAGTTGTATCAATAAGAGGCCCAAATTCTCAAGTGGGTCACTGGAAATGGAAATAAGCAGGACCACCTTTCCTTCCATCTTTTTGTTTCTGGACCCATGTTTTCTATCTGTTGGGGGCATAGAATGAACAGATAATCATTGATTTATGAGGATGAGTATCAGTACTCCCAGGGGAGTATTTCTCCTAGGTGGCTTTTCATCTCTGCCTCGAGCAGCCCATTCCATCTTTCTGTTCAGACATCAGATTCTGGATGGTATAGAACATGATACTAGCAGTGGACTTATGGTCAGGCACCAACTCATGCATCTCCTTTGCTGTAAGGTAAATCCCTTGGCCTAATGCAATGCCTTATGGGACCCCATGCTGCAGGGCTCAGGTAGCTTCCATCTCTGCCGCCAGTGTAATACTGTTCTCATGTCTTTTTTAGCGTTGCATGGCCAATGGCAGATACTGGTTGTCATCAGCTGGCCAAATTATTTAGTCTATTTCCTTGTTTAGTGCACCTTATATAGTACTCCTGCTCGCTGCCAGGAGATAATATGCAATGAAAGCTCTTTAATATCGTGACCACTCTTGAAGGCCTGTCCCCATCCCAAACTTCCTATCTTTAATGCAGTCCTTCACTTTGCAGGTCCTGGACTATCTGGCTAACTCATTTTCCATTGACCCTCCTCTCTCCACACTCAAATGTAAGCTCCACAAGAGATTTATTTAGATCCCTGTTGTGTACCAAATTATACAACAGCACCAGGCTCTACTTATTGTGCACATTTATATTACCTTTATTAGTATTTGAATATGCTTATTGTTCTTTAAAAATTCTTTTCTTCTGATGTTGGCTACCTGAAACTCAGTTTCAGGAGTATCCAATCTGCTGTTTCATTCGTTTTTCCTGTTTTTAAAAACCATAGCAATTGTGTATTTATTTCCCAATGTTCTTGCCCATTTTGGTTTGCTTCTTATATATGATTGTCTTCACTAGTTTCATAATTAAATTTTTATTGCATAACTAATATGTATCTCACACGTTTTTCTGCAGTGTATACACAAGTTACTTTATTTAAAACACTCAAAACTTAGGTAAATACTATTATCATCCACTTTACAAAAAGAAAAATTGAAATAAGAGTTTTACTTCTCTTTGAACTCTCATATATATTCATATATTCTCCCCCTTTCTCTCTCTCTCATTAGTGTTTTGGATAAATTCAGTCCTTCTCTCAGGTACTGGGGGCCCTATTCGGATCTGCTAGTATAAACCAAGGCAGATGGAAGTTGTGAGCTGATCAAGGTGTTGTGTTCTACGTGGTTGCAACACCTGGAATCTTATGGAAAAGCAAGGAATAAGAACAGAAGACAGTCTCCGCCCAGCGGACCCCTGCTCCAGCGGAGTGTTTCCTTTTTGCATTAGATACAACCACTGCTCGCCTTCACCCCATCTGCTTGTTTCTTTCAGGCCCCTCTAGCTTTCCCTGGAAGCCCTTATTACAGATGACAGCTGTCTGAGGCATTCACACGCTTTTATCAATGGGCACTGTTTGGGCAGGTTTGTCAGACCCATCACATATTTGACCATTCTCGCCACCCCGTCGTCCCCTTTACTCTGCCCTTCTCCCAGGTTCAGCTTCAGGATCCGTGTGTACAACATATTTGGCTCATATTATGCCCCTGTGGCCCACACTTGCACCCTGTCCTCTCCTTCTTATTCCATTTGTATCATAGTAGTTTCTGTTCTACTTTCCTGTCAACTTTTGGAGACTCCGTGTATCAGAAAGAACATGCAGTATTTATTTCTCTTTTTGAATTTGGCTAATTTCACTCAACGTGATGGCCTGTAGATCCACTTATTTTCTTCCAAATGGCAGAATTTTGTTCTTCCTTGGGTTTGGGTTAAATATTACTCCATTATGCACATATGCCCTGTTTTCTTTACCCATTCATCTGTTGAGCAAACCTCACTTTAAATTTCCAGTTAGGTAGGTCCTCTGGTGCCTGGTACATATTTTCCAGGCCTACAGAGACGAGCAAAAGCTATTAACAAACCCACTTACAGGTTTTTTCTGATGGACGGACTGACTGATGGGGTACATATTATTAATTTTCAGGCAGTGTGTAGTCAGTTCCCTTTACAATTTCTCAAAGTTTCAGGTGTAAATCTCGAGTATTTAATATCTAGAAAATAACGTAGTTTTGTTCTTTTAAAAAAATTCCATATAATCCACCATGGCAGCACACACTTATATCCCCAGCATTCTCAGAGGCTGGGGAGTACTATAAATTATAGCTCAGCTTGAGCAACCTAGTGACAGGAAAAGACCCTGTCTCAACATAGAAAAAAGTAAATAGGGGCTGGAGATCTAGCTCAAGTCTCAGACTGTAGGGTCAGTCCTCAGTATCACACAATGCATCGAAAAACAAATAAGTAATCTGTTTCAGTGGAAACCAAGAACAGTTGTGCCCAAGAGAATTAGGGACATTCACTTCAATTGCATCTTGTGCCCAGAATTCTAAGCAGTAAGTTGCAAGTTACCAAAAGAGAGCAGTGAAAACCATTCTAACTTTTGTCATTTTCCAGACATGGTGTTCTCAAGTTTTCATTGTAATAGTTGCATCCATGAGAGTTGGTTTTGTGTTTTTCCTGAGCCCTTGCAAAAAACTGCTCATGGAAGCCCTGTGAATTCAACAGCAGACTTTATTAGGACAGTTTATTCTTGGCGGAGATGGGGGTGGGGGAGCTGAGCCTTAGCAGAAATAGGAGGAGGCGAGGACAGCTTCAATTGTCTGTAAACTGGTTTCACTGGCAAGGCTGTGGGGAGATGAGCAATTCTATTTAGACTGATTGCTGCTCATCTTTCTACCAAGATGATCATCTAACAGCGAAATGACAAAGTGGGTGCAGCATTTTAAGGGACATTCTGCTTTTTGAATACGAAGAGCTTTTGAACACCAACAATATTTCTGGGAAACCCCAATGCCAGAAGAATAACCACCTTGACATTGTACAGTGAGAATAAGTTGAACACCTGACTTCTACCAAACAGGAACCCTGCAAGCCAGGCATTGTGAAAACTGGAATTCTCACTTCCTTTGTTGTTCTCCGTATAGTCTCTTGCCTCTTCGCTAAATATCAAAGATATTTATGCTTAAACAAATGTTGTCTCCCACTCTGCGCATCCTCTCCTTCCGGCAGAGAAGTCATCATGCTGAATAGGTGGCCCTTGCCATGGCAACAGACAATGCTGTCAGGAATGTGGTGGTGCCAAGTAATTAGATTTTGTAGGTGCCACAGTCAGAAAAATGCAGCTCTGAGGATGATGAGGAGACAGAACAGTTGTAAACGGAAAGGATCTCTATAGACCGCGTGTCTAATGTGTTTTCCCAGAGGCCTGTGGCAGAGGGAAGGTGATACCAAATGAATCTGGACAAAGAGAAAAAGGATACAGGTTTCAAGACAAAATTTCAAAGGAGATATGTGTTGATGAAGGAAATTTGCAAAAGGCTACATTGAGATGGCTGGCCCAGTGCCACACTGCCACAAGCCGTGGTTTTGATGCTTCACAGGTGTTCTCCAAGGCATAAATGGGAAGCTCTAGAGACCTGCTGTTTCTCTGAGAGAGACAAAGGACTCAGGATGAAGGGCAACAGCAAACTCACTGCTTTGCTCTCTTGCAGAGCACGAGTGGTGCAGCTTTCACAGTTTTGCTGCTTTCAAGGAAAGAGCACCTTGACAACAAGACCTTTTGAGACCTAAGAGCTGAAGATGCTGTGGGGGAGAAAGATGCTGGGAGGGTGTGAGATCTGCAGCTAAACCTTCCAAGGGAGGCCTCGTGACCCTCAGTGCTGCTGATATGAATGGACAGTTTGTAGATACTTTAAACAAACTTCACAAACTGAGCTGGTGTTTTGGAGAGGCTTCATTAAGTAGAGGAGAGGATGAAACCAATACCTGTGAAAGATGATAGATGAAGTTTTTAAATCCACATTTCAGTGATACAGTATGGATAAAATTGGCCTGCATATGGCCTCTTATGTAAAGGAAAATTTCTTCTCCTTTTAGTAACACATTGTCTGCTGCCTGTGCTTAGCACCTTCTGCCATATGCTCCTTAAAACAAGCTGCTGCAATTCAAGAACTAGCCCTAGTAATTAAGATCAAATGAGCCAGATGAAGAAAATGAGCTGGGTGAGCAACATGCCAGTGAAACCCAGCCTTTTTCCACTGATGCAGAGAGAGAGAGAGACAGAGAGAGAGAGAGAGAGATACAGAGAGATAGATACAGAGAGAGAGAGATACAGAGAGAAAGAGAAGGACAAAGAAAGATGTTCCCCCAACTATTTGCCAAGACTAGAGACATAGATGTGATCCTCATTTAGGATTATTGTTACTATTTATATACTTCTTTTCAACTGTTCTGCATGTGAGTGATTAGCTCTACTGATATACATATATTTGGATCCCAGGTCATTCCTATGGAGCACAAAAGGACTAAAAGTTCAATCAAAGAAAATTTGTTTCTTGAAAAAAAATATGTCTCAGAATAAATTACACAATATTTTGAGATTAAGCCTGTAAGGAATTTGGAGATATTTCATCTCTTGTCTTCATGTTGTAAATCAGGAAATTGAGGTCTAGAGAGAATGAAGAAGTTTCTCTGGTCAGTGAGTTGAAAATGAAGACCAGATTAAAATCTGGGTTTTTGGTTCACCCTTGAGTAATTCTTGAAGTTAAATGTGCATGAAAGGGCTTGTGGATGGTGAGCTTGTTAGAACATAGGTTGCTCTCAGCACTTCCAGACCTTCACGCTTAGTAG